>BGPR01002407.1:93971-179300 GCA_013235015.1 Araneus ventricosus | reverse complement strand
ACATTCGCTATGGGGAAAAACCTTGACAGAATCCCCCACTCCAACACTAGACAGATTTTAACAATTTTTTTATTTCAGATGGAAACTTATAACGTCTAGATATGCCATCAATGGTCGCCTACCACCTTCCATTTTCGAGAGAAATCGAAAAAACACTACTCCACTATACATTCTCTATGGGAAAAAATCTCGACATAGTCCCCCCAGCCCCAACCGCTGGACCCATTTCGACAATTTTTATTTCATATAAAAGCTTATGACCCCTAGATATTACATCAATGGCCTCCTGCCACCCAACACCCTCTATTTTTGAGATATATTGCAAAATAAAACTTTGGGAGAGTCCCTCAGCATCTACAACCGCCAATTAGCCAATTTATTTTGCCCAGTTGCAAGCATAGCTACAGGCTGTTATTATTACGGGTGAACAGCTGGCCACTGAAGGAGGCTAGTTACTACTTAAACCCTAATCCAAAACAATACAGAGATGATTAAAAAATTGCATAATTTTTATTTGTTCTGTTTAGACATCTATAACTAATCACATTAACTGCAATGTGACATTGGCCATCATGGGCATTATTAACTCAGCATGATGATTAATTGTGATGATGTACAATAAAATCTCTCATAACTGAAAATACCATATGGCACTTGTGAAGGTATAAATCCAGACTGATGAGATAAAAAAAATATGTAATAATCGTTCAAAAAAGTTAATGTGGAAGGAAGCAGATGAAGGACTGCATACTTTCACAAGATTTTCTGAGCAATGCTCAACTGTGTTAGCATATGATGCCAAGAAGTTTCATTGTGCACTCAGTAAACTCTAGGCGACATTCGAAGTTACAGTGGGTTGCCAATATAATGTGGACACTTTAAAATTTACGTATTTTTTCGAATATCTCCCGAAAATTTGTATGGATTTTCTTAGAATTTCGAACATATAAATATTAGGCTTGAACTCGCATTTTACAGTGAAGATTCGATCACAAGAGTATTTAGGGGACCGACCAGAAAGTGAGGGAGAAAAAGAAAAATTCGACTCATCCTGTTTCAAAGAAAGCTGATAAAGAGATGAAACTTTCATCAATGGTTATGTTGATGTGCGTAACATTGCATACATTTTCGTAAACATAGCACCAATATTAAGGGAGATATAAAGGTTTCTTTAAAAAATCCAAAATTTTTCCGCATGTTTTTTGCTTATAACTTGCAGAGTTTTAATTCAAATTATATGGAACTTACAAAATATGCGAAAATATGTTAGAGAGGTATTGAAATAAAATTTGAAGTAAATACTTTGAAATATTAAAGGAAATATGAGTATTTTTAGTAAATGATTTTTTACTGCGAATTTGCAAAATGCGGCGTAATTTTACTTTCATGACTTAAGAGCCAGACATATAGGGCAACTTGTATAAAAATTCTAGTTCAATACCATCAGTATTCAGAAAGATATCAGCATTGCAACTGGTGAATTTCGATACACTCTAAGAGAAGCTAAATGATGAGAGTTCTTGCACAAACTGATATTTTTTAAACTCGAAACTTCGAGAAGTAATATTGAATTTTGTGAAAGTTGAATATCCTGAATACTCACTATATATACTATAAGTTAAATGCATAATTTAAATTACAGTTCGAAGAATACTATTAGAAGGTTCAAGTTTAAAAAAATATCAGTTTGTGCAAGAACCCTCATCATTTAGCTGCTCTTAGAGTGTTTCAAAATTCAACAAGTTGCAATGCCAATATCTTTCTGAATACTGATGGCATTGGACTGGAATTTTTATGTAAGTTGCCCTATATATCTGTCTCTTAAGTCATAAAGTAAAATTACTTTACATTACGCACATGCGCAGTAAAAAATCATTTACTAAAAATATGAATATTTCCTTTAATATCAAAAGTATTTACTACAAATTTTAATACCACGCTTCTGTATATTCTGATATTGTCACGTATTCTGTAAATTTCATAGAGTTTGAATTAAAACTCTGCAAGTTATAAGTAAAAAACACGTGGAAAAATTTGGGATTTTTTAAAGAAACCTTTATATCTTCACGAATATTTGTGCTTTGTTTACAAAAATGTATGTAAATGTTACACACATCAAACATAAAAAATGATGAAAGTTTCATCTCTTTGTCAACTTTCTATGAAACGGGATGAGTCGAATATTTTAAAATCTTCATCACTTTCTAGTCGGTCCCCTAAATACTCTCGTGATCGAATCTTCACTGTAAAATGTGAGTTCAAGCCTAAAGTTCACAAGTTCGAAATTCTAAGAAAATCCAGACAGATTTTTGGGAGATATTCGAAAAAATATGTAAATTTTAAAGTGTCCACATTATATTGGCAACCCACTGTATATGTCATTACACTAATAAATGCGTAACTTTCACGGAATTAAGTGCATGGTTAATTTTTAAAAAATTTTTAGTCTTCAGAAATATAAAATTATGTATGTCAGTTTTAATTTTAAATAGTCTGCATGATTTCCAACATTATTTACTTAATTGTAGCTGATAGGTCGAAAAAATGTCCTTCAAACTTTACATGCTGCGTTTTCTACAGATAACATCACAAAACATGATCAGATAAGTTCTAGAAACAAACATTCAATTATCCGGGAAACTTCTGACATTGCTGCCTATTAAGAGAAAATAGATTGCAATAAATAATAAATGTCTGAGTTATTTATTGTGTTCCTAAAATTTGAAAGAAGCAATTAATATTTAAAGCATATTAATCAATGAATTATATAAAGTCTGATGAATGAGAAACGCAAATCACAGAAGATGCCATTTACCTGCACAGTTTCCATCAGCTGTTAAATAGTAACCCGCAGGACATTCATCCACACAGCTTCCAAAATGAGTTCCAATATAGGGTAATAAGTAGCCTCTTGAGCAAGTTAAGCATTTGTCTTTCGACGGTCCTCCTAAACAAGCTCGACAGTCTGGATGGCATTCTACATATACATGATAAAAAGATTATAAATAAGGACTTACACAGAACATTCAATGAATCAAAAGTACCATGGAATTTAAAGTATGTACCGATAATTTATAATTTTTAAACTTCTTATCCACATTCCTGAACTAATGGTCTAAGTTACAAATAGCAACCGAATTAAGAAAAACAAGAACTTTTGTTTTCTCACAAAAATGCCATATGCATGCTTTTTATCTGGCGCATAAAATATAGGATAAAATATACCGGAGTTTTAGGCATTTAAAAGAAAGCTTATACAGCAAAGCACTGTTTATACGTC
Source organism: Araneus ventricosus (assembly GCA_013235015.1). Classification (NCBI taxonomy): domain Eukaryota; kingdom Metazoa; phylum Arthropoda; class Arachnida; order Araneae; family Araneidae; genus Araneus; species Araneus ventricosus. The sequence continues at coordinate 176,020 of BGPR01002407.1, read as the reverse complement.
TTTAAAGGGACTGACGTAAAACGGCGCAGAAATGAAAATACATATAATCAAAACAAAGTACTTCCCAGGTAGCACAACATATTGTACAATATTGATCGATATTCTATAATATTATATGATATTGAACAATATTATACAATATTGCGAATATTTTTCCATATCATACAATATTGTACAATATCTTTGTGCTACTGGGGTTTATCATTACAATGAATACGAATGAATCGGGACTGTGATGAAACGACATATAAATATAAACGACGTATAAATGAGAAACTTATAAACGGTGCTTTACTGTACAATGTTATTTCATACATCACCTATGTCTGTTTTTAAATTATTATAATGATTGAAAAAGTGAAAATTAAAAATAAGTCCCTAAAACTGATTTTTAACTACCGACTGTTAATTATTAGAATTTAAATTCAAATTACTCTGTGTAAGAAATTCTCCATACATTACTTCATACAAGAATGCAATTACAGAACCCTTATAAATCTTAAACAAGGTTCCAGTCTAATTTTAGCATTGAATGATAACACAAGAAAATAATGAAAAATTGCTGTCATATGGCAGTGTTAATAACATATAGATAAACACAATAGATTCATTATCATAAGACTAAATTTTAGGTTAAAAGAGGTAGCAAATCATGTTTCCATAAATTGATAAACTTAAACTTTTAAGTCAAATTTAAGATATTTCAACAAGACAATTTCGTCGTTGATATATAACCAGTGATGTAAAATACCCAGGTATTTATTTTTAAGGGTAAATACCCTGGGTATATACCCAGGTAAATACCCAAAATGGGTATTTACCTGGGTATTTATTTTTGAATTACCTCTATTCATATAAAACACAGGCACTGCTATGAAATATGATGTCTCTATATAATATAAATATGTATAGAATATATATTGAATATAAGGTAAAAAAAGGAAAACTTGTAATATATGAACCTTTTAAATTCTATAAAAACTAAAAAAATGAATCAGAAAAAACAAAAATGCAATACTATATCATGGATCTTACATAAAATGCGTGGCTTAAATATCAATCCTTTTTAAAACTCAACTAAATTGAAAAAAAGAAAATGTTGAGTTTTGTTTTGAAATGATAAAGAGCTGATAATAGAAACTAAAATGAAAGATACAATTGTTTATCATTCTTTTTGGATTAATTATGCAAAGTACCAGTCATTGCTGATAAGTTAGCAGATGTTTCAGTTCTACAGTTTTTAAAAGTTAATTATTTTGAAAGTAATATTCACTTATATTGCTTTCAACAAAAGTAAGTTATTTTTGTAACAAGATTTCAGGAACAAGAAATGTGAATTTTTTGTTGCTGAATCTGTTGTATTATTTGATGGTACAGTAGACATTCACACTCAGTTTCCTGGTTAGACGGTATTCATCTGGATCATGAACATCAATATTTAAATGATCTTAAAACTCTAAATTTGATGTAAGTGTCATGGTTGGAATCTGATTAAAAGAAAATTCATTAACTATTTTATCCCTTTCAAAACCTTTTTAATCCACCAAGACTTTCGAAACATTTTTCCCCTCTATTTTGCATGCATTGGCAAGTTTGTACTCAACATTACAGAACTTACATTGGATACTTTTATCATTCTTAACATTAAAAGCTCCAGGAAGGTAACTTTCCCCTTTTTTTTACTTTTTAATGCAAAATTTACAGTAATATTAATATACGCGAAGTAAATTACTAACTATTCAGTAAATCAAAGCAAGAATGTGTGATTTCCTGCATGGCAATGTAAGTAAATTATGGATCACAAGATTCACTCTGGTACTGTCTGTCTCTACTAATAATAAAGGAGAATGTGTGTGTTTTGGCGCTCTACAGGACAGACCGCTAGGCCTAGAGCAACGAAATTTGGCACAAACATACTTTGGAGGATGGGAATGTGCACCTCGTAACCGTTGTTTTTTAAAATTTTAATTAAAAATTAAACGAAATTTTGGAGCTTTTCTTTAATAACTTCCGAAAATAGTACAGCACAAAAATTAATTTAGCACCATCTGAAAATTTAAAAACTTGTCTTTTCAATGATAACAATTAAGTTTTCATTTGATTTTTTCTCTAATTTTAATAAATTTTTAAAAATATTTTTGTTATTCATTGTCACAATAACAGTTTTCATTGTTTAAACAAATATTCAATTGCGTGTTTCTCTTCCATTGTTGAAGGCTACTATAATATTCTATTGGATTTTCTTTTCTTTTTTTTATTTGATAAGTATATAAAGAATCAAGGTAGTAAGTATATAAAGAAATAATCCAGTAAACTGAACGATTATGGTTGCTACATTTAAATTCATTTTATTAGTTTGTTTTAAGCCAATTAACATGCTGCTGGATGTAAAACGTGCCGCGGTATTTCGATGTTGAAATAAATTTGTTAAATTAAAATTCGCGTCGATTATGTACAATTAGATGTAACTTGACACGAACTGTTACTTGACTGCATTAGGGACTTTCGTATAGACAAGGAACAGAACAAGTGCAAGGCTACGTTAAGAATTCGGGGTAAATCTCTATCGCAATTTGAAGTTTAAAATTTTGTTATGGGAACCGTGAATATCAAACTATGCATAAGAGAGTCAGTTAAAATTATATTCCCGGCGAACAATCTGGTCGCCGATGGTGGCTAGTATAACATAAACGGCGTTAAAAATAATTATTCTATTGTAAGTGTCAAAGTTTCAAACCGTAAAAACTAAATTATCGCCTGATCCCATTTAAGTTTTAGAATACTTCATTCTGAATCCTGAGAGCAATTGTTTTTTGTTTATATAATTTATTCAAAGCTACTCTTTTTTTAATACAAAATACCCAGTTTAGGAGTACATATTATTTTTTTATTTCATTTTGAAGCATCATTCACAAATACTTTAAAAAAAAAATACCCAGTTTTATGGCATATATAATTTTAATGTTTCATTTTGAATCAACATTCGGATATGCATTTTTTTTGCAAAATATCCGGTTTGGAGGTATTTTTAAATTTTATATGTTTTATTTTGAATCACCATTCACAAATGCAATTTTTTTTCGCAAAATATTCAGTGTAAGGGTATTTATAGATTTAATGCTTCATTTTGAATCACACCATTCTCAAATACTTTTTTTGCAAAATACCGAGTTTCGGGTATTTATAAATTTTAAGTTTAATTTTGAATGACCATTCACAAATACTTTTTAGGAGGTATTTATAAAACTCTGTATGTTTCATTGTGAATCAGCATTCGAATTTTATTTTTTTCGCAAAATACCCAGTTTTTGGGTATTTAACCAGGCCTTGGGTAAATACCCGGGTATATACCCAAAAAATATTTACCTACCCACTGGGTATTTACCCACCCCACATCACTGTATATAACAATATTCAAAATTTAGAGACTTCAAGTATACAAAGAAATAAGAATGAATGTAATTAAATTCCAAAAATTTAAAGTTACAAAAGCATTTAAAGTTATATTAATAACAAGTAAATATCTACAAAATCACAATTTTAGTAAGAATTTTGAATTTTATCCCATCAAAATCAGAAAGTAAATTTTCTCACTTCCACATATCCCAGCTCCAAGATCACCAAAATATCCTTGACCACAATCCCAAACACAAGAATTTTCTAAAAGAAATTGACCAAATGGACAGCTTGTACACTGAAATGGTAAGGGACCGAAACATCCTTGACATTCATCATGACAGGCTAAAAGGAAACAAATTAATTTATATATTATACACAATCTTTTATATAACAAATCTATATAGAAATGAAATTAATAGCTTAAGATTTTACTAATCAGATCTATAAATATTTTCAATTTGATGTCAAGTTTTGAACAAGAAGAATTCACTAAATAAGTATAAAAATCTAATAAATAAAACCATACATTTATATTTTACAAGAGGAATATTCACCAAGGATATATTTTTTGGAATCTTAGAGTTATAACTAATTATGTAGAAAAAATTTGAAATTCTGTAAATAATTAAACCTTCAGACAATCACTCCTGTTTATGAATTAATCGCACAGAAAGGGGTTAGTTTAATACTAATTTGGTAATGCAGTTTGCATAATGTTTAAATGAAGTCTGCAATTTTTACTAATTATATAAACAATTTAAATACTTGAATTGTGGGATTTGATGAAGAAATTTAATTTTAAGCAACAGCAATAAAATATTTAAATCAATTCGTCCCAAAACTCATTTTCAAAACACTCATTTTTTTAAAGATTTGAGTGATGCATATATTACAACTGTAAGAGAATTGCAGATTGCTATTTGAAGAGTTTGAAACTCGATCCGATTCCAGCAAAGATGCATTGTTTATTAGGTTTAATGCACATTAAATCAGGCATCATGGGTGATACACCCTCATGTGGGTGCAACAGAGAGAGCAGGCTGCCGTCTCAGATATTCATCCACATCATGATGGTTTGAGGTTCAAATTTATGACAAACTTATGTTCTTAATGTACCTCGTAAGTCCTATATGGGAATGAATTAAAACAGTTTCAGCTTTTCTGTTTGCCAGGGATTGTCAATGTTGTAGAACAGGTTTGATAGCATTCGATTTGTTTTCTGTTTTCCAAGTGCCAATGCACCTGCCACTTTAAATAAAGAAATACTTTAGTGTGTTTTAATTATAACTGCATCCGAGTTAGCGGATTAGACCGAAGAGGCACTCTCTGGAATAGGTCACTACAGTTATTGGCTTATGCAGATGATATTGACATAATTGGAAGATCTGAAAGGGCAGTGGAAGAGGCCTTTAGAGCCCTAGAAATCTCTGCCACAGACATCCCAGATAGCACGTAAGTTTGCAGCAAGTTTGATTTTGACTTGATATTGCCTTGCCATAGCAAATTTGACGCGTCAAACTTGAAGCGAACTTGTGGCAAGTTCACCGTGACAACTAGCGCCACCCTCTCTTGCATTGCAAGTCTGCTGCAAGTTCACAGCGCCACCTAATTTGCAATGCAAATTTGCAAAACAAGCTTGGTGCAAAGATTTCACAAAGAGATAATTATCTTTCTGTTTTAAAAAGAAACATCCGATTTTTAATAGCATCGCCTAGACCGTCCTTCTTTTTATTAATTCAATAAATTTATTAATTTAATAAAACTTTTTTTTGAAAAAAAATTTGAAATATTTTCCATCTTTTTACTAAAAGTTTTTACTTTAAAGAAAATTATATCGCCTTTTTCTTAATGTTGAAATTTTAACGTTTATAAACAAAATTAAACCGAAAAAACAGTCAATGTTTGTTGAAAAATAAACTTATACATTTTGTCCCATTTTACAGTAATTACTTTTGAACTCTAATTTCATAATTTATTCTACTAACAGAACGTAGTTATTAGCGAAAATCGCTCTCTCTTTGACTTCAAATCATATTCGCAACTCAAAAAATTAGCGAAATCAAGAAAATAGTTTAAAATAAATCGTATGCGAATCGAATCGAACGATGTATTAGCGAAATCTAGCTTCTTCTCTCAGAGTTTAACTGGCCGAATGGTTAAATCGCCCGCTTCCCGAGCGCTAGGTCGCGAGTTCTATCCTGGGTTGTGTTCGTACTCTGTTTTTGCTATAATTTGCAATGAGTTTGCAATCCAAGCTTGCTGCAAGTTCGTCCTATGGTGACTTCGAGGCTTGCGTTAACTTGCTGCAAGCTTGTTTCACACTTGCACACATGTCGTGACAAATTTGCAGAAAGCTTGCAGATTTGCTGCAAACTAAAATTGCTATCTGGGATGGGCCTAACTATTAATGAGGACAAGACAAAGTTTATGGAAGTTCCGTCCTCGACTGGGAACTACACCCCTTTTCGCATAAATGGTTATACCTTTGAAAGGGTTAGTGAATTCAAATACTTTGGAACTATTATTAACGATCAAAACATGTTGAAAGCCGAAATTAACAACAGAATAAAATCGGCCAACAAATGTTTCTTTGGATTAAAAAAAATTAAGATCCAGGCTTGTTAGCCGAAGAACTAAAATGAGATTATACAAGACACTTATATTGCCTGTGCTGCTGTATGCTAGCGAAACTTGGGCATTAAACGTAGACGTCCAGCGTGCTCTGGAAACTTTTGAAAGAAAAGTGTTAAGAACTATATTCGGGCCTGTACAATAACAAGGGTGCTGGCGAACCAGATATAATTTTGAACTTTATAGACTTTACAAAGAGCCTCAAGTTGCACAAATCATCCGAAGTAACAGACTGAGATGGCTCGGCCATGTCTGGAGAACCCCCGAAAATAACCCGACTAGATTGCACACTTTCAAGAACCCCGGGGGAGCTCTTGCCCGGGGCAGACCTTCAACAAGATGGCTGGACGATACAGAAAATGACATCAACATTTTGAAAATAAGAAACTGGCAAAGAGTTGCTTTGCATCGTCTGAGTTGGAAGAAGCGTGCTGTCGAGGCAGCTAAGACCTGCAACAGGTTGTTACGCTCTTAAAGAAGACGTTTTAATTATAACAATACGGTTAGTAAATTTGTATTCCTGATTAGATATCTTCATTACAAATATCAATGATTATTATCAATTAAAACATATTTACAGTTCTTCACCTAAATCACTTTAAAACTGTTTTCTGTTTCCCAAGTGACATTGCACCTGCCACTTCACATAAAGAAGCACTTTGATGTGTTTTAATTATTAGATCTAGGTGAAGAACTGTAAATATTTTTTAATTTAATTAATTTGAAAACAATATTTAAAAATGATATTTTGTTGATATTTACCAATAATCATTGATATTTGCAATGAAGATATATCTAATCAGGAATACAAATTTAATTCATATTGTAATTACAATATCAACAAAATATCATTTTTAAATATTATTTTCAAATGAATTAAATTAAAAAAATATTTACAGTTCTTCACCTATATCTCTTTAAAACTGCATTTAAACAAATAAATAAATAAATGTGTGCATGATGGTGTAACCGAATAAATTGTGGATAAATTTCACCAACTAAGAATCTGAGATTGGCAAAAAGTATTAACCTGTGAAGACGCACATCAGCTCCTAAGCCTGCAGAAAATCAACTTTATTACAGAAAATCAACCCTTCAGCGAGAAAGTTCCAGATTCATAGGAGCTGCATTGAAGGTAATTTACTTGCTGACCACAGGTATCTTAGCACTCTCCAAAAGAGATTCATCTCTTATCTCCGACATTAGATTTATCTCTTATCTATTTTAGATTTATCTTGAGAGAAATTTAGATCTTATTTATCTCTGCCGACTCGTGACGTGCTTTACACCATTTGGGTAAACAGGGGCGGTGTGGGCAATAAAAAAGAGATTTATCTGAAAATTATATATATATATATGCTGAACTAACCGGAAAAATTAGAAAATGAGTTTTTTTAAAAAATTTACATCTGCGCGCCAAAATTTAGCACGCGCGTGCACCGTTCCGCGGACAATTTATTTCTCGAATGCAACGTCCGTTCCCGCACGGAGGACCGTAGAAGGAAAAAAATAAACAAACAATATACAGTACTGTGATTTACACAGACTTGTTTTATGGGGTGGGTTCAAAAGCAAAAGTGAGAACCAAAAAAAAAAATAATAATAATAATAAAAGGTCCTCACCTTTCGCCGAAAAACAAGACCTAAAAACAAAATCGACAACAAAAAAAAGGCAAAGAGACAGAATCGGTAAAAAAAAAAAAAAAGCTCATTGGGGGTACTCCAGATTGGTAAGTCTCTTTCTTTTCCTTTTTTACTCTCCAAATACCGGCAGATGTTGATTCCGATTACGTAATATCAAGAGCAGGAGAAGTGGAGGTGCGCGTATTGCGCAATAACCCTTGCGATCTTCTAAAAGATAATTAGTTTTGATATTCAATCTGGGATTTGTTCATGATCACTTAAAAGAGTTTTATTATGCTTGCTGAGTAGAATATTTTTCAGTTTCGTCGACTATTTTTATATGTTTATATTTTTACAATCTATATATTTACGGTAAAAATTCGGCTACAGATCATATATATTTTTTAAATCATCAATGTTAAATTAAAATCTTCATATGTTTTGTAAATGCAATGTTATGGAAGATACAGAAGTATTATATTTAATGCACATTTCAAAATGACAAAAACAAATTATTTGGCCGAAAAAATCGTTAAAAAAAAAGCTACAATTTACTCCCCCCCCCATTTTTCCCGTCACACTCAACTATCCGGAAATCGGAGTTTCCCGAGCATGCCGTTTAGTTAAGCTTTAACTGTATTTAATCAAAAACCAAAGTGAATGAAGCAACTCACTTTAAATGAAATGTTTTGTAAAAATGCTAAAATTAATGAGAAATAATATTAATTATGTTTATAAATCAAAAGAAAACAAGTAATAAATAATTTTTTACAATTTAAATTGAATTATGTGTTTTACGATGTTACATTCCCTTCTCAATATTGAAAGATCCGGAAAGATTCTATCTGGACTCTAAGATCTGGAATTGCCGAAGTCCCTACGATTCCGAATTTGTGAAGTTCGACCGTGTCTGATTATTGAAAAAAAAAAGTAATTTTTTTAAATAATTGATTATATTTTTTATTATTTCGTACAGTTACTTATCTTTTGAGTTTCAAAAAATTTAACTTGCTCTTCTTTCGTGTTTGTGTTTTTTTTTTTTTTTTTTTTTAGCTGTTGAAAGTTCCATATGGTCAGAAGACATTTTAATGTAAATAATGGCTTTTCATTTTATCCTTCAAGTATTAGATGACAATTTCACAAGTATGAAGAGATGAACTGCTAAGAATGGCTCATGGAATGTATTCTCTTCATTCCATGAAGCATGGAATGCAAGGAAGTAGTTAAGCTGTTCAGATATTCAATAAATTATCTCTAAAATATTTACCACAGGTAAAATATGTCAAGGGGGTTTCAAGAGGGAATTTCTGACCTAAAAGCTTTATAGTTATTTTTATTTAATGAGAAGAAATATTTCATAGTCTGCACAGAATTCAATTTATCAATATCCAAGGACGTTTTATATTCTCCAGGTATAATATCCATATAATTGAATTAAAATAATATACATATATATAAAACAAAATTTGAGAAAAGGAGAGTACATTTTGCAAACCCAAACTTGAGAAAGTAACAAATCCAGAAATTTGGTTCATTATCACCCTGGTCATAACTTTATTGCATAAGCTATTTATTAAAATTCTTGAAACTGCCTTCTTTATATTAACACGGTTAATTTCAACAAAAGAGTCATGCTCACTTTTTGAAGTTACATTACTTGAAGAGAAAATAGAAAGTTTTCTGTAATTCTAAGATAATACAGATTATAATATGGATTTCTATACTAATTCAGGTTCAAAATTATGATATATAGAGAGTAAATAAAGCAAAAGCAAGATTTGGTTTATCTAATTAGCTTTACAGGTATTTTTATAAATTCACAAGCCACTTGAAATTATAATACTTAGTTTTAGTGTTTAAATGCAAATCTAATTAAATACTCCAAATTTCACTTTATTAACTATATTTTTAATTTTGATCACATTCTGAAAAAAAAAAACATTTAACTTCTTAAGGGAACTTAAATAGTTGCCAATTTAAATATGAGTTTTCCATAAAATAATCCAAATGATTGAATACACATAGAAAGTATTTAAAAAATTTATTCAAAATTTTTACACCTTAATAAATAAGCTACCTCACAGATGTCTTTTAAATTTCCAAAATTTTTAACTAACAGATTTACATTAAATTTATTTTACACATTATGAAATTTTTTTAACAGCTTCAGTTGAGGTTGAATTTTGTAAAGAATTGAAAAATGCCATCTGTTCTTCCAAGGTATCATATACAGGATCAGACTTCAAAGTTCCACCTGTGTCAAAAGCTTGGTCAAATAGCCACAGAGATTCAATATCATAAAAGGTTCTTGTCTCCTCTAGAAGTATATGGAGTGCAATATTGCCTATGAAAGGAAAGTCAAGGTAGAGTATTCCATAAAATTAAAGATGCATATATACACAACACATTGTATTGTGGTTCAATAGCTAATATTTCTAAACCATCACAGGCAGGCTTATACTTCCTTCCAGTGCAAAAAATGCTTCAAATGACTTAAAGAATTAATTTTATGTTGTTTAAGTCAATAAATGTATTGCTGAAGAAATGATAAAGTCTAGATTTTTATATAGTCCCCTGGTCCTATTAGTCGTATTTCGTCGCTTCACAAGCATCACCACCTATCTCAATTTATCAAATTTTGCAAGAGGCATAAAAAAACTGAATTTTTAGCAACCAATGACATATATTTCTAACTTTTCTCACATCTGGTGCAAACATGTGGTCTCATGTTCATGTCAGGTATGAAAACCCAGAAATATTTGTTATTGTTTGGGAAAAATTTAGTTCTTTTTGCCCCCATAAAAGTTGGAAAATTGAGATATGTGGTGATGCTTGTTAAGCGACGATTTAGTAAAATATTCTCGATGCACTAACATTTTCAACCAACATCAACAAAAAAAAAGTTGAACTCTTCTGCAACTAAACCTGACTAAATTAGGAAATTTTGAATATCACTTAAACCATTTCAAAACCTGCCTTGAGGAAGATCTGTCTATCAACGAGTGGTGCAAGCTAGAGGCAGCTGTTAATTGTGTTAAAATAAAAGCTTCATACTATTTCAATTTCAGTCACAGTGAAAATGAACTTTTTTTTTATTTCAAATGTTAGTGTGTCTAGAATATTTTACTAAATATATCTATAGGAATAGTGGACTGTATAAAAATTTAGACTTCATAATTTTTTTCGCAATGCATTTATGTATACTTGCAAAGCATCTATACTTATAAAAGGCAATGTTTGTGTGTGTGCGATGTCCAGACGAATCTATCGCACTTACAACCTTGAAATTTGGCACACAGGTAGTCGTAATGGTGACTGAATGCACCTCGAAGCCGAAATTTTGAAATTTAATCTAGAAAAATTTTTATTTAATGTTTTGTGTTGTTTTGGTTGATTTTTCGCACTAATTTCTCAATAGAATAGCTTCGAATAAGTTTACGACAAAAATATATACACCATCGGAAAGAGCATGCGTTTTCCGTTCAAATGATGTTAGTTTTGAATTTCTAACGTAATTCACTGAATTTTGAAAAATAGTCACTTTTATGGTAATTTTTAATAAAGATTTCTTTAAATTATTGCATCTGACGTTCTAACATCTCTATAATTTTCATTTTTTTTCAGCCTACAAATGCAACGTTTATGTCAGATTTAAAGCAAGAACTATTAAAATATCTTTTTTTGTTTTTTAAAAATTAATTTTTCCCTGATCAGTTCAAACAGTTTTTTCGTAGCGAAATTTAACAGCGAGCGATTCTCCGGACCATCCCACAACGCATTGTTGCAACGTGACCTTCTTCGCGGCAGGTGACGTCATTCGCAAAGAAAAATAAGCGGGAATATCAATGTGTATTTTTTGTTTTGATTTTGTTTTCAAAACTTTTTCGTGCCATTGTGGGCACTTTTTTTCACCCACTTTTTTGAAGTCCTGATTCCACGGGCAACGTCGTGCGCGTACTGCTAGTAAAATATAATTCTTTATATCATTTAAAACATTTTTCAAATTAGAAATACATGCCTATCTCTAACAGTTTAGAATTTAGCTTATTGGGCCACGATTAGAATGGAATTATTTTTATCTTATTAAAGGGGGGGGGGAGGAGGGGATTAGGCTTTATATTTTTCTTTAATCAGAATTCTTAATGATGGTTGCTCTAATTCTCGTCTAGACTCTTACAGTAGAAATAATATTTTAATCTTATCAAAATAAAAATTCTTAAAAAACAAAAACAATTACCTCAAAATATGGTTAAAATTATATTTATGAGCAATACTGAATTTTTATCTAAATAAATTCTTCCCTAAATAAGGATTTCGTGCCTAAACTATGCAACAATTTAATTTTTTAAGACACGGATTGGTTTAGTATCTCATTAAGGAATTAACTATCAATATAAATTTCAAAAATGCATTAAATTTTATATGAATGATGTAATTTAATACTGCATACCCCAGTTTATCTTGTTAGACATAAAAATTATTAAAATAAAAACAAATATACAGAAACAAAAGAAATTACACATTCAAGCAACATCACCCTCAAAATATAGTGCAACATTAACTATTGATTATGTTTTATATAAATGGATGTGAAAATGAAGCTAAAATTAATAATTTTTGCTGCATTTCTGAAAACCAAAATTCATGAACTTATATGGAATTTCACTTTTATGATATACTAGCCGCCTTCGACGACCAGCTTGTTCACTGAGAATATAATTTCAAATGAATCTCTTATGTATAATTTTATATTCCTGGTTCCCTTAACAAAGTAATTTTTAACTTCAAATTGCGATAGACATGTAACCTGCGTTCTTTACGTATCCGACTTTACTTTCTTATTCCTTATAAACAAAACAACTCTCTTAAACGTATCGCAAACTACATTACTGATGACCTGTAAAAAGTATTGATCTACATTTTATGTCAGCATTTCAGTCAGTCATTTTGTGTAATACATTTAGAAAGTAATTATATTTCAATAATTTTTTCTGCCTTACGCGAGAAGTGTACAAAAAAATTTGGACGGAAATTAATCAATTGTAATGAATTTAAAATATTACCCTTATCTTTATCATTAAAAGGTTTTATGCTTAATTTAGAAAATCATTCCTGTTGCTTCAACCTCTATTTTCCTATTGATAGAGAGATGAGTTTTTTAAAATCCTTTCCTTCTAACCGTAAATGACATACAATATACCCTTTCATTGTTGACAAATGACCGCTTAGAAGCCCCCCCGGAATTGCACTGAACAAAAGGACGATTCCACCCCGGGTTCTGAGGCAACCAAATTCACTCTCTAGCTGGCTCAGAGAGAAGACTTGTTTGCTCCTGCCCTTCCTCTGGTCGAAAAGAGAAATGGCCTACTTGAGCTACCTTGACCGCAGTTAATGACAATTTAAAACCTTGTAAAATTTAAAGTAATTATTACACAGTACTCATACTAATATCATTGGAAAGATAATTGTTTGCAATTTAAAGTGGTATAAACATCATTTTCATGCAATAGTTCTTTCAGAAGTTATTCCCAAAAATATGGCCGAAAACATTCAAAATTTGCTTAATTTTTAAATAATTAAAATTTGAATAAGAAATTGAAAAAAAAATTGGCTCTGAGGTGTACATTCCCATCCTCCAAAATATACCTGTACCAAAATTTGGTAGCTCTGGATTCAACGGTATGTTCTGTAGACCACCAAAAGACACACAAACATTCATTATTAGTAGAGATTAATTTATATAGATTGATAAGAAATCAAATCTTATAATTTGTTTACAACAGCCTAATTTTTTAAATATTGACAGTTTTATAGCTATTTGTCACTTTCAAATTTACTTTTCTTTTTAAAGCGAAACATATTCAATCACACTTTTCAAAACCTTTAAATCTTCACTGAATTAAAAAATGCAATTCTTAATTTCTGTATTCATACAAATCTATTGAAAAGTCCCTGTCCCATAAAAATAATTTGAATATTTGGTAATGAAAATTGTCATCAATTTCTGATATGTTCCAAATTGAAAAGGGCAGTCAAATTCTAGAATTTTACTATGTTATATCTTGAGGGGGGGGGGAGGGGAAGATATTAAAAAAAAGCCAACTTGTTTTTTAGTCTACAGTATTAATTCCCGATAGCATGTACCTATATCCAGATATTTTCTCATGAACCACTGAATGCTGAAAGGAGCCAAAAGTATCAAAAGATGGGAAATAGTCCAAGGAATCCATTTAGACAATTTAAATTCCAAAATTATAATTTTTTGAAAATATTAATTAAAAACTTCATAATGAATGAATCCACCGTGCTGCCATCTATTGGCAACTTTAACATCCGAAGTCCTTCCATTTTTTATTTAACGAAATCTGGCTTGTATAAGTTTTTTTTTAACAACCTTCCATGTTTTGATTTATAAACATCGAAAAAAAAAAAAAAAATTTTTTTTTTTTTTTAATCTTATTTCATAAAGTTACTATTACAAAAGTCATGTGCTGCCATCTATGAAGAAGAGGTTACATCCGTTGTTCTTGTCTAATTTAACAAAAGCTGGTATTTCTTTTTTAGCGAGGTTCTGTGTTTTGATTTAAAATTGGGAAAAAATTTTTTTCTTCCCCCCCCCCCCTTTTTTTTGTGTTACGGTGTTTAACTTTGAAAATTTTTTGGTGTAAAGTAAGTGACAATATTTGTTGAAAAAAACGGAAGTGGCCATTTGAAAAATATGGACCCCAAGACTTCACATGGACTCGCTTTTCTCAGCCCGGGAATATCCCATTATTCGAAATAGCCCATGCAACGCCAGGCCACACAGTTAGTATATCTTATAAAACACCACATTGATTGACTAAAATTCCATCATTAAATATTCAATTTTCCATCACAGAATACACAACAAACCATGCATTATGCATATATCTTCAAATTTAAAGTTTTTACAAAAGAAAAATGGAAAAAATTCAACTAACCCATATCTAAACACTTCCAATTTGCAATTTTTTCACCTTCAACAATAATGAAAGGGTCTTTTGCATGTTTCTTCTTTTTATACTGCAAGAGTATGTTAATAAAATAACTTGATTAAGTGATGGTATTTTGAGCAATTTTCAAATAAAAATTTTAAAACCAAACTGACCAGCAATTATATGACAATAAAATAATGACAAAATTTAAATAAACACAAAAAGTACAAACTGAAATATCTTAAAAAATATACAAAAAAAAATATTAATTGTCAAACTAACTGATATGATTTTTTTCATATACATGTAGTAAAAATAACTATTATACACAGCAGAAACAGGCAATATGATAAATTTAAGCAATTAATAAAGCTACTCACAGTTTTTATGACATATTCTGCCACAGCCTTAGAATGTCTTGGAGACATTGCAGTAACTAATACTAAAAAGTCAGCATAGCGCACCTCTTTTGGAATTGAAATGACAGCTATATTAGCTAGATTTTCTTTTCTCAAGAGTGATACTAGTTCTTCTATGTCAAACACTCCTGTAATTCCACCTATGAAAAGAAGCAATAATAACATGTAAAGCTTATAGCTCATTAAACAGAATATTCACCTATAAACCACCTATCTATAATACACAGATAAAATGATTACCAATAGGTATCATAAGAATATATCTAATAATTAATTGCCAAAAAAAAAAAGATTTTAAAATTAGGAAGCAGGTGAAAAGATATTTATGTAGATTTATAATGAATTTCTAATGTATAAGAAGTATGAAAAAGCAGTTTTACGTTTATACTGCACTTGTGAATTATCTCTATCCCACTTTTGATCCACATGAAAAGTAATTTCTTCCTCCGTAAAAGTCCCAGCTTTCAAATCTTCCTGGCTAGGTATAACTACAGAATCGGATTCTGAGAAATTTTTGTATTTTTCTCCAGCAGCACATGATTCAGGAGAACTATCAGATGAACTTGCATCTTTCTCATTGCTAGAAGGTACTCCTTCAACTTCAGGTTGATTTAGAGACTTTTTAATTTCTTCTAAAATTGCTCCCTCAGATTCAATATTCAAACTAAAGTCACTGGCGAAATCTTTCAGAATATTCTTGAATTCTTCGTCATTTTCAATGTCTGGAGTCGGTTCATTAGAAGAATGTTTGTATGATTTTGCATCAGACTTCGTCATATTCGATGTGAAAATTGTTCGCCACTGACTACAGGATATTGAAGGAGAAACTGCTTTAAATAAATTTTCATTTAATTTATAACGCTTAACTAAACTACTTAAGCATCTTTGAGAAATATCATTTCTTCCACATGCTTTCAAATAATGTGGAATAACTCGTTTGCACAAAATACTACGACTCATTGCTATTTCGAAGAAAAGTTACAATATGAATTTGAAAAAACTATTATATTCCGTGAAGGTGAAATAAAGTCACATTGTTATTCAAAAATTAATAAAATTCATTAACAACTCCGTAGTTAAATACAATAAAAGAGAATTTAAAATATGCTTGTCAAACAAGTTAAAAGAAAAAAACCTTGGACAACAGAAAGTCGAGAGAAGTGCCATTGCCAATTTCAAACACAAAACATTAATTCCCAGTGATTCTCTCCCCCCCCCCCTCCAATTTTTAATCATTCTTTAAAATCAATAACTGCAAATTTCCAAACGAAAATTCACACTTTTGTCAAAAAATTACATTTTTTTTTTCATTTTTTTTACATCTGCTATATCATCACATAAAAATAACAGACATCAAAACAGAGTTATCGACTACTTATGCCGGGAATCGTCCAGACGAACGAGGACGAACGATCTTCACACATCTTTCTTATTCACTTCCTGTATATAGTAACTCGTTTGTTGTGGTTAGTTAGTTTATGTAAATAATGTGTTGCATTTGATTCCTGAAATACCACTTTCCGTAATGAGTGAAAGTTTAATTCAATTCTTAACTGACATCATGTTTTTGTAAACAATATTTTGATTTTTAGGGCTTCAATATTTTTTGTAAATGAAACTATAAGTTATAAAAATATAGGGCAAAGCATGTCTTCAGGCTATGTGTCAAAATATGAAATCTTTCAGGTGAATCAGGTTACGCTGTGTCATTCACCTTGATCTTTTGTGATGCTGTTCAGATTCTTGTGTCTTTCGAGTCGTTAGTCTGTCACAGTATTTATTCTTTTAAGATGATGTCTCGAAAATTGATTCCCGGTGCCTGTTGCTTCCGACATTTGGTATGTAATTTCGAAACAAAATATGCTAGAACTTTGGCATCTCAAGCATCTGTAGGTGCATCAACTTCTGCAACATGGTCAGCATCGTCGAAAACTCACGATTGGAATCGAGCTGTGTTGGATGGGGAGAAATTAGTTGGACATCCAACTACGTTTTTCAGCCTCCGGTGTCTCCTAAGCGAAGAGTTCACCAGCGTGGCCATGAATCTTCGAAGATTAGTGGGAACTGATCATCCTATTTTAAAAACTGCAAAGTAAGTTTTTTAATTACTGTGCGATTGATTTATTCAAATATCATTCGATCAGTTTATATTTGTGTAAGTTCTCATAATTTGATGAAATAATTTATAGAGTACCGGACTTTATGTACAATTCTTATATCTAACCTGATGCTGAGACTTATGGTACTCATTTTTCTTGGAGACTTTTGACCCTTAGTTATTATTTGTCCAGTTATATCCAGCAATCTAGGGAATTGAGAATTGGAATTTTTTGCATTACACCCCTTAAAATTTTATACAGTATTCTTATTTTGAACCAATAGTGCACAGTAGTGTTATCTCTAATAATAATATAAGTCAATGCCTGTCTGTCATGTGAAACTTTACAGGACATATAGTTGGATCTTGAGTTACAAATATGGTGCAAGTATACTGTGTACTTAATATGTACAACTCGAGAGAATTTTTCAAAACAATTCAAGTTTTAGTTAGAGCAAAGCAAAATTTAAAACTTTTTTACTTAGTATTTTGTCAACAGCTTGCAACATAATTGCTACATGGAAATGATTTTTATCCCATCTTAAAATGCAGAAAACTGTCTTTCCGGTGATAGTAATTTGAGTATTTTACAATGCTTAGTCTAATTCTTAAGTGCAGGATGATCTGCTCATATCAAGGAAGAGATGGTTCAAAGTTACAATGTTATGGATTTCCTGGTGCAGAGGTAGAAGGTGGGGAGGGGGAAATCGGTATAGAGAACTGATAGGTTACGGGATAAACACATTGTATTTTCAATATTGTCAGTATGCTCTGGTCAGATAGTAGATATTTTAAAACATAATTAATCATCTTTCTAATAATTTTAGCATGGATGTCTTTTAGACTGATTTTATCAAATTTGTTCTGCTAGTTCATATTATATACCAAATCAGTCTTGGAACACTGGGAGCAGAATAAAATACACATTAAAGCATTAAGAAGAAAAAAAACAATTTTTTTTAGCAATATGTGTGCTTTATTTTATAAATCTATCAATTTCTAAATGTTTCCTGATTACATATGATTATGTTTTAAGTAGCTGTCTCTTGGGTTTATTTAAATTATCACCTGTTTTTTTTTTGTCTTAAATTATATTTTTTAAATTTCTGAACTTAATCACTTTTTATTATCCTAGTTTTTGTGTAACACTACACTTTATAGAAGCATAACAATTATGTTATAAAGCAAGAATTACTACTACTTAAAGATTAATCTTTAAATAGTTTCAATATAAAATAATTAAACAATAAAACATACGCTAAATAATTAATGTTTACTTGGATTGATTTTCCTGTTGACTACTATAGTAATTGCTCTTTCTAAATACTGATTTTATGTAGAACAATAGTTGTCTTCTTTAAAGATCCTATTGTTTATCCATGTCTATTCTTTTATATCATAATTGATACATATGTTATTTTAATTATAGGAGGCTAGTGTATCATGGGCGAACTAACATGCAAACCAGAGGATTGATTGTATTATTACTATCAAAGGCAGCTGGGCACACATCAGCATGTACAGATATAAATTCTGTAGGTGAAGCTGGAGTGACTACACGGCAACAAACTCTGGCAGAAATTACAGAAATGATCCATACGTCTCATTTGATCCACAGGGGTATTTTGAACATATCTCCTACTGTTGTTCCAGATGAAAATTCCAGAGAAGATCTTCAGCTGGGAAACAAAATATCCATTCTCAGTGGAGATTACTTGTTGGCAAATGCTTGTAAAGGCTTGGCTGACTTAAGGAACTGTAAGGTAGGAAGAAGTTTCATTTATTTAGTTATGTAAGGTGTACACATCTATAACTGTGCAACTATTGCTGAAAATATCACTTATAACTTTAGTGCATTGTATTTTTTCATTCATAACAACTGAAGTTAACAATATAAGGAAAGTTATACAATGCATCCTTACATTACATATGTAATCCGGAAAATAATCCTACATATTTTAAAGTAATTGATATATATGAACAGAATTTAGTTTCAAACACCACTTATCAATGTTCTGGTTAATGAAATTCTATATTTAAAATAAAAGTTGTTTTATTTCTTTGAACTCTTTACTTGACATTGAGATGCAACACATGTTTCATCATTTCTTGATGATTTAGCTGCTCATAGATTTCTTCATTCTGTCAACTTCATTTGTCATTTGATTATAGCAATATTAATATTTACCTGTATGAATTTCTTGTTAGTTATTTCCATTGTTTCAGGTTTACATAATTTATTAAATAAATTATATGCACTGATAATTCATGAATGTTTTTGCTTTCATCTCACAATTTCAGTGAAGGGGGAAAAAATAGTGCTTTTAAGACCTTGCTTTGTTCAAGATGAAATATATGTTCAAAACAAACACAAATGCATTGATATTTTGTTGCAATTAATCCTGTTTAATCTATCAAACATAATTTTAACAAGAAGTGAAAATATATCATTTATCAAGAAATATTTGAAAGCAAACTTTTGAAAATTATAAGAGCATTTGGCACTTAACCATTTGCTGAACAACAGTTATTGCCAATCATAAATTTTAGAGTGTGATATCACTTTTTTTTGTTAGTGCAGGAGTTATCAACTGTTAACAAGTGCCTCAGGTACAGCAATCTTAAAACACTAAGTTAGGAAGAAATTGCAAGTTTTATGATATAAAGTTATTTGGTACTTGGTGCATATTTTTGTGTCTGTTGTGCTAAAAGAACAGTTTTTAAGATTTTATGTTTTAGTTCAATTTTCTACTGAATTATTGTAGGTTGTTGATCTAATATCCAAAGCAATTGCTGATTTTATGCAAGCAGAGTTCCTTGGAGAACATGATAAACATGGAAACCCATTGCCAGTCAAGGAAATGAATTTGTCAACCTGGGAAGAAAAGAGTGTGTTGAGTGCCGGAAGTCTTTTAGCCAACAGCTGTAAATCCACTCTGGAATTAGCAGGTTTTGATGAAGAACTTCAGAGAAAAGCTTTTGAGTTTGGAGAAAATGTTGGATTAGCGTGGCAGGTAAAATGACTAATTTTGGCTTCGTAAATTCTTCTGTTTAAAGCTTAAAATTCATGTAAGCTGGAAAGACAACTAGAAATGTATCTGCTTTTGAGCTAACCATGAAAGATGAAATCATCTGGCTTAAAGGGTTAAAAAAATCTTAAGAATGTTAAGATAAAAAAATTTGTGATGATGAAACAAAGATTTGATTTGATGTAAAATGAGAGAGAGCTTTTTCATGACATTTTTAATGCATGCAACGACTTATGTAAATCTTTTAATTGTTGAATTCCTGTTGATTGCTCAAAATATGTTTGGGCAATCAGTAATTATTAACAGTCAAACTTATTGTTCCACATGTTTCAGTGATATTTATTGCAAGAAAACATTGGCAGTTTAATTCAAATTACTAAATGCTGTAACTTTGTACAAGATTTTGATGGCCTAATACTCTTCATAATTGAAAATGATTAAACTGACTTCAGTAAACTTGCTTCGACAGCTACTAAAAATAAATAAGTTATTATTGTGTTTATTTTGAAATATTCTTTTAAAGTAAGATTACCATATGTGGTGATTTTATATTTGCTGAAATTCATTTATTTCTTATAGGAAATTGTTTTTCAACAGCCATGTTTATGACTATTATTAATTTACTTTGACTTTAAATTGTTTTGACTTTCATTATTTCAGCAGTTATGGTTTTTTTTTCCAACAGTATTGTTTGAATGGGTAAATGCTATTTTAGATAGAATTTATTTCAAACTTTAGCATTTTCAGAAAGTTGTGTAATTTCATCGTTTTTGAAGAGTTCAGTAATTTTTAAAATCTGTCTAAGACTTTATCGTAGCAAAGCCATCATAATTGAGAGAAGTGATAGTCCCAAATAATGGATACTGTTTGATGAAATACAATAGCAAGATTGTTACCTCTGTTGTTCGCAATAAAACTGAGCAGTTATATGATAAAAAAATGTTTAATTTATGATTTGAACAATTTAAATTTATGTTTTAAAAGAGTGCCAATTGTAGAGTGAAATAAGATTTAATCTAAAGTTAATTTATTACTGCCTGCTGTTGAATGAAAGAAATCTGTTGCTCTGCAAGTATCCAATCACTTTGATCTTATAAATTTCACTTGTGAGCAGTTAGCTTTCTAAACTGTGTATGTGTTTTATATGGAATCAAATCTTTTAAGCGTGAAGAAATTTTTAACTGGAAATTTTTCAGAAGATATACCTATAAATATGAATTAATTGCTTTAGATTTGAACATAAAGAACAAACTAACAAAGAAACCCAGTTTGGCTGCTTGGAGAGTTAATTTACAGTTCTCATCTCGGATTCTTTGTCCGGGACTGAATAAATACTCTGCATTTGTCTCAATTTCAAATAAAATGTCCTGCGTCACTCGATTTTTTTACTTAAAATGTGAAGAAATTTTTACTGGAGATTTTTCAGAAGATATACCTATAAATATGAATTAATTGCTTTAGAGCTGAACATAAAGAGCTAAAAAAAAATTCCAGTTTGCTTGGAGAGTTAATTTACAGTGCTCAGACATCCCATATTCTTTTTTCTGGAATGGAAAAATATTCTGCATTTGTCTCATTTTCAAATAAAATGTCCTGTGTCATCTGATTTTTTTACTTTTCAGTGAATAATTCATAATAAAATTTTTTTGTAAAGATTAAGTTGATTTTATTTTTAAAAACTAATTTCTGAAGAATTCTCTTCTCGAATTTTTACTTTGCATAGAATACAGTAAACTTACTTTTAATAATCCTAATTCTATATCATAATTCCTTCAAATATTATTAAAATTCTTGTGCAGTTTCATACTACCATTAGTGTTACTAGTAAAGTGACCAGTATTTTAAAACTGTGAAGAAAAAATGTTTCATTTAATTTAATTTTAAAAAAATAAATTCAGATTAATTGTTCTTCCCAATTTTTGCTGTACAAAGAATATACTCATGCTGTTTTAGTGAATGATTAAAGTTTCATAATGTGATTTCTTTGAGTAACATTAAGTTCTGGATATATATATGCACATGCTGTCATTAGAGTCAGTAGTAAAGTGACTGATATTCAGGATTAGCTGGGACTGCCCCATCTTTATTCTTCTCACTCCTTATCCAACCAATATCTGAAGCATACCTGGTTGAAGTCTAGAAAATCTGGTAAACTTAATTGCACATAAAACAATTGTTTTATAAGTATATTTTAAGCGTTACAAATTGATATTTCAACATGTTAATCATCTAAAGTAAGTTAGAACATTTTCCCTAACATTGCTTCTATTTTTTTCAGGTTTATTCGGAACTTCTACCATTTGTTGACAACATGAGTTATCCAGCAGGAAGTAAATTTGATTTAACATCTATTCCTGTCATATTCCACTTGGAGAAAAATCAAAGTAAAGTTGAGTCTCTTAGAGAAGAAATTAATGAGGATGTGTCCAGTTTTGATTATGAGAGTGTAAGTTTACTTTAAAAGATAGTTATTTCTTGAATCCTAGAATTATATAATTACCAAAAAGATACATAATCTTTCTGACAAAAATTATATGTGTGTTTTCTGAAATAATTCTTGCGAAGCATGTAATCAAGAAAAAAAGAATTATGAGTATGTTATGTTTTTGACAAATACAGGAATTCTACTTTTATTCCTTTGAGGTTATTTTTGTTTTCTTTCATCAAACTTAAGCAAAATGAAATGGACTGTAAAAAATAAACCGACCAAAAAAAGCTTCAATATTGAATTAAAAAATTAGCTTACTAGTGGGGTAAGATGGTTCAGAAATTCTTTTTTTTATAGTTGTTGGCTACAATTCTTGTCTATATTGTAGTTTCTAAAATATATATTTAATTCACAGCATATCTTGAAGACTGCAACTGCTATTAATTTGATCTTACTTGAGAAATTCTGCCTATATAAGTATAATCTTGAGATTATTATTGCTCCTTTTTCTTTTCTTGAATCTGCAACAATATTGCTACAAAATTACCAATCACAATTCTACAATGTTATTTAATTCAAGTAATGTGTAATCATTGCAGACATATTGTAGCTAAGCTGTTACAGTTTGCTGTGTGCTGGTAGTTAATTTTATAGTTAATTAGATATAAACAATGAATTTCTTTTCGATTTTTGATAAGAAATCACTTTCTAAATTTTTTTAAAAGATACAAGTGCTAAAATCTGTTTCATAATTTTTTAAATATTTGTTTATAATGGTGTTTTAATAAAATCATTTTGTTGTGAATTTTTATTCATAGTTATTGAAAGAAGATACGAACTTACTCTCAGTAATTTGTAGGTTTTATTTTTCCCCAGTTTGTTCATTGGAATATTTTTTACTGTGTTCAAGAGCATTTTGAATTCATGGTCAATGAAAAAGAAATAGCCCATGTTAGCTTCTTTTTTTTCCCTAACATCCTATTTACCACATCTTTTTAACAGAGTTTTATGATATGAAATATTTAATGTCTTTAAGCACATAATCAATTTCACCACAAATTTAATTCCATTAAGAGTTTTCACATGTAAATAAATAGAAAATATGACATAATTTCTTTAACTCTGTAATGTTCATTTTAAAGTATTCAGCTTTTTAAGTGCGATATTAAAAAATGAAATGTTCTTTTCCAAGAAATCACGTGTATATTTGAATTAAAATTTAGACATTTCCAGGGGTTTTGATAGAGTAACTTTTCTTAGTCTGTGTTTTTATTGTATTGTTTATGTTTAGCATTAATCATATTATAGTATTAAAGTATGAGTTTTATTTTTTATTATATTTTATTTATTTTGCTTTACTTAAGAAAAAACATTGCTCTACCCTTGACAGATCTGAATGTTTTGCATCCCTGCATGTAAAATAAATTATTGATGCATTTACCTGTAAATGCCTTCACTGATACTATGAGTTAACAGATGTTTCTATCATATTCTGTATTGATGACCTGAGGCTCTAAAAAAGACAATTTCTATTATCTCTCTTATATTCTATTCAGTAATCTGCCCTGAAAATAGCAGTTTATTGGCTTGGTGATAGTTTTGTTGTTGTTGTTTGTTTGTTTCATAGCATGCACCCTACAGCAAAAATATGAAGAAATAATGATGTAAATATAAAAAATGTGCCATGATGATCTCGTAAAAAATAGAATAATACATATATTTACAACCAAAACCATGAGAGAAAATTAGTAATACAACTGGAAAATTCTAATATTTCCTTTTTTTGTTGTTGTTTAGTACCATTACAGCTATTAAAATATCCTCTTTAATTGTTGCTCTTTTTTGTTCATCACAATATTGTTTACGAGCACATGAAAGATAGAAAGCATTTTCTAATGCACTGCATCTCAACTGTTTTTTTCCCCCTTCTTATAGAGTGCCCTTATAGTTTGCAATTAATTATGTATTTATGTCAAAAATCTGCACTTACATTACTTTTATATTTGGATTAATTGTAAATTTATCATTACTTTCATGTTATAGACTTTGTTTGATTTTTTTTTATAGTTGCACAAGTCCATTATGGCTGATGACAGTGTTCAGAAATCTAAAGATCTACTCAATCATTATTCCCAACAAGCTGAAAATTTGTTGTCTTTGTTTGGATCATCGGCAGCAACAAAAGCTTTGTCCAACATTATCTGTTCTATAAGGGGGTAAAGGAGCTTCTTTCTCATATTATGTGTTTGTTGTGACTAAAATATTTATTTTTCTGTCTTGTTTTGTATGTAAAGAAATTTAGAAAATAAATTTATTCTTAAATATACTGAAATGCTGTCATTTATTTCAGACAAATAGGAATTAAAATATACATTGGTAAAGAAGATTTGAATATTGAATTTGTTTTCATTTAGTTCAGTGAAATAAGAAGCATTTAAATACACAGTTAATAAAAAAAAATGTGAAGATGGGAATGGAAATTGTATTAACTGTGCTTCACTTACTGCATACTACTTCATACTGTGCTTCACATACTACTTCTGTTTTGTAGCAAAACTGGAAGATATATAAATCCTTGCAGATTATTATAATTATTAAGAATAAAACTTTGGTTTCAAATTTATTCTTCAGTTTGTATCAGATAAGTTATATATCTTGTTCTCTGAGTTGCTGAAAAAGTAAAATTCTTATCAGATGAAACAACCTAAAAATGCGATGTTGAAATAAAAACATGTTCCAGCATTGTGAAGTGTGCTTTTAATACAATTTGAAATAAGCTTTAAAAAATAATGCTATTTGTAGTCTTATTGGATTTTGCCAAGTCATACAGAGCACCTTAAAAATCATATGGAAAGTCTGGTTGGAAGCCTTTTTAAATTAAAATGTCTATAGATTTTGCTTATGATCATATTTTCTTAAAACCTTGTACAGGGTGGCAAACCGACCGGGAAACCTGGAAAATTGGGAATAGTCAGGGAATTTCGGGAGACCAGAAAAAAACAGGGAAATTTATTCTAAACCTGGAATTTTTTTATTTTTATTTGAATCGCCACGTTGCGAGGTGTTTACATTTAAATTTCCGAGGGACCGAAATTTCGGCTATTAGTCCAGTCAACGAAAGGTTTGAAAAAAACAATAAATCGTATAGTTTTGAAAATTGGTACACATGTTCGTTAGGGGCTTCTGATAAACATACTAAAAGTCCTAGTCCTGGGGGGTAAGCTCATGGCACCATCTTGAATTTCATCCCCCTTTTTTAGTTTTTCCAGAATATCTCAAAAATTATTGAGTTTTCAAATTACAATTGATTTAACAAATTAAAGAGCATAAAATTCCCTACAAATACATGCTTATATTTTTCTTCCAGCTTTAATTGTTTTCCAGATAATGGGTCTCAAAGGTTGCCATCATCTTGGATTTCATTCCCCCTTTTTTAGTTTTTCTGAATAACTTGAAAAGTATTCAATTTTCAAATCTTAATTGGTTCAAGCAAATTAAAAAGCGTGAAATTCCTTTCAAATATATACTTTTATTTTTCTGCCAGCTTTGATAGTTTCGCAGGTAATGGGTCTCAAAAGTTGTTGCCATCTTGGATTTCATCCCCCTTTATTAGTTTCTCTTGAATGTCTCGAAATCAATTCAATTTTTAAATAACATGTAATCACAAATTAAAGAGCGCAAAATTCCCTACAAATGCATGCTTTTATTTTTGTTTTAGCTTTAATAGTTTCCAAGATAATGGATTTCAAAATTTGCAACCACCTTGGATTTTATCCCCCCCCCTTTTTAGTTTTTCTTAAATATCACTGAAACTATTAAAGCTAGAAAATAACTAAAAGCATGCATTGGTTGGGAATTTTACGATCATTAACTTGTTGTATTTAATGTAATTTGAAAATCAAATAGTTTTCGAGATATAAAAAAAAAAAAACTAAAAAAAGGAGGATAAAATCCAAGATGGCAAATTTTTAAATCCATTATCTCGGAAACTATTAAAGCTAAAACAAAAATAAAAGCATGTGTTTGTAGGGAATTTAACGCTCTTTAATTTGCTGATTACATGCAATTTGAAAATTGAATAGATTTCGAGATATTCAAGAGAAATTAAAAAAGGGAGATGAAATCAAAGATGGCGGCAACTTTTGAGACCCATTATCTGGGAAACTATTAAATCTGGAAGAAAAATAAAAGTATATCTTTGTAGGGAATTTTATGCTCTTTAATTTGTTTAATGAATTGTAATTTGAAAACTGAATATTTTTCGAGATATTCAGGAAAAACTAAAAAAGGAGGGATGAAATCCAAGATGGCGCCGCGAACTTACCCTCCAGGAACGTGGACTTTTAGTATGTTCATAATAAGCCCCTCAGGAACATGTGTACCAATTTTCAAAACTATATGAGTTAATGTTTTTTCACACCCATTTTGGACCTTCATTGATTGGATTATATGATCAGAATCGCATTCCTTTTGGTAGTTAAAAAAGATGATAGTTGTTGAGATGAAAATCTATAGTATGATCACACTCAGATGTGGAAGAAGAACCGGGATGTGGCTATATGTCCAAGAGATTCAGATAGTTTACGAGATCGTAAATTTCTCTTTATCTGTCTACAAGTTAGCATCCACACTACTGCCTGCTTTTATGATGATTTAATATCAAATAAGAGTTATACTAGAATTTGTTTGTTTTTCCATTTCTGGAGATGTTTTCATTGAATTATGAAGTATTTGAAATTAGTGCTAATATTTTGTTTCAGCATTTTTTTTTGTTTGTTAATTTTGTGTATGTTTTTTTTACTGAGTGTTGGAAAACATGATTACTGATCATTTTGATAAATTGTGGGATCTTCAAAGTATGGGACAGCTGTTACCCATACATATAAAAGAACAATTTTTTTTTTTAGTATGTGTGCATGTTCTTTTTTTTTTTTTTTTCGTTCTTTACTCACGCCCAGATCTTTGACATGCAAGATCAAATTTAGCAAAGTGATGGATTAGCACAAGAGGGGAGATGACGCCACAATATTTTTTTAAAAAAATTCAAATTAGATTTTTATTTATTTAATTATAAATGGTGAATTCAGGTCTTTTTACCATTTTCGCGAATTTTATTTTTTCTCTTTTTTTTTGTCTTTGGTGTTTTATTTTATTCATTTCTCTTTATATATTGTCCATTTTGAGCCGTATTGAAGGAAGCTGGTTGGAATAAAAAGTTGCTTTTTTTCTTTCGCAAACTATTCGATTCCATTCGTGTGACAGAATATTATGCTTCTGTGTTTTAATTTATAAACATTAGTAAAAAAGGTAGTTTTTTCTCTACCTTTTTATGTTTTATTTTGCAACGTATATTTTTATTGAGATTTTGATCCTCCTAAAGATTTTTAAGTTTTTATTTTTAATCAGAAAAACCTGGAAAATTCGGTAGAGTAGAATTGTTCATTGTAAAGATATATTAGTTATTTTATGGTTTATTGTTTAGAAGTTTTAAATAAATGTTCTTTTTTCAAACATTTTGCTTTTTTATTCAAACCATACTGACTTGAATGAATACTTAGAATGGCCAATATGCAGGTGATTTTTTTTCTATGGTTGATGGGCTACCTCCGAAAAAAGTCAGGGAATTTTTTTATAAAACCTGGAAAAGTCAGGGAAACTGAAACAGCAAAAATGGTGGCCACCCTGTTGTAGGATTCCTGGGCCCCATATTTTCAGGAGTTTTATTTTAATGTGATCTATATCGCTATCTAACACCCAACTGTTTTTCACTGGGTTTGGTACAAAATATGTTCCCTACAATAGAGAAGGTTTCAATGTTGAAAAGGTAACACAACTTATGAACCTTAGAAAGTTTTTGTAGACTAATTGTGATTTATTTTTTTATGAATACACTTGTACTTAAATACAGATATTGTATGTGTATGCTACATACGTTTATTGCATGTTTAGGTTTTATTTCACGATGAAAACATTTCAATGGCAGATGGTCTATTAATGACAAGCTAGTATATTATATTTGTCATTCAATGATAGTATAGTATTTTAAAATTCGGTGATGCTTAATAAAATTTTAAAAAAATTTATGACGAAAATGTTTTAAAACCTTTGAACATTATTCTTTTTATAAGATGGGCTTTTATTTAAAAATAATTTCAAATATAGATAAAAATCCAATTACAGAAAAAACTTATTCATGATCTATAATACAGTGATAACAGACAGATGCACATCTTCCTTTACTGTTATCGGAGATTATCCTTTTAATTATTATTTATTTATTTCATAAATTGATAAAGTTGTGACAATACATGTTGTAAAGGAGACAAAGTTTTAGTGTATTAAAATCTGTTGCGATTTTAAGGACTATCAGATGGAATTAACTTCTTATTTCATAATCATCCATCAGTTTCAAAACTATAAATATATTTTCCTTTTATTTATTATTTTTATTCCTTTTTTCAGATTATTGTAAAATACTTTGTTTTGTTACAATTAAGAATTCAGAGAAGAAGAAAAAAAAGATAACAGCAGTATAAATTTTTAGATACATGACATGGTTGCACATTAATTCACTGTTTTGGGAGAAATAATTCCTCCAATATACTGTACATTTTCAAGTTCAGAGACTCTTAGATTTTACTCATTAATGTTCTTCAGTGTTCTTACTAATTTCAATAAAATTTCAACAATTTCATAGTTCTTGAAGTTTTGAAACTCTTGAAAAATACTGGTGGCTTTTTCAACATATATTGCCAGCTGCTTTCTTGCATCATCCACTGCTGCATTAGCTATGAGTATATTGTTTAGCTGAAAATAAATATGATTGCTTCTTATTTATTTTTATTAGTACATATTTATAGAAATAAATATTTTCAGTATTAAAACTCAGTGTTAAATTCCGGTACTTTTGAAAAAAAAAAAAAATTGTAGCAAGCTAAAAATAAATGCTTCTGTAAATTTGTAAGCTAAATATTTGTAATATTTAGGTTATAAATTTGTCAGCCATACGTTTCTTCTCACAAGTTTGACATACCTGCTGCTAATACCTTTTCAGAAAATGATCGAAAAATCATTGTTTAAAATTACAAAAATTAAAACAGTACTTTCAGCCTCCTTCCATCCGGACAACCTGACAACTGTACATAGGCATCACTTCCTTTTTTCGTAATAATGTGCGCTTTTTAAAAGTGAAATATCTCTAAGTTTCATAAGCTTCTTTCATTTGAATATAATATTAATCTTTTCTATCATTCTACTCTTGATATATGACAAAATGCACTAGAAAAATCTTATTTGATTTTATTAAATTAATCTTAAACACTGCAAACTTGACAGGATTGCAGAACTAGTGGAAAATGAACGTTAATCCAGGAACAAACTAAGGTATTAAAATGCATGTAATAACTATGAATTAATTATAGTTTTTATGTTGTATTTTTAACAATTTTATCCTGCACTTTCTTCATTGTACAGTAAACTCTCTCTATAATGATAAATCCTTCTACAACAATAAAATGTTGTGGTCCCGGTGAATTTGCATAGAACATAATGTGCATAAACCCCTCAATATAACTATATTCTGTACAGCAATGTTTATTTTACAATTTCAACATCATTTTCTTCCTCTGTAGCAATATTTCTGTTTCCAAATACCCGGAAATGAAAGATCATACCACCCAGAGCGTTTCCCTACACGGAAGATTGATACAATAGCTTAGTCTACTTGAAGGTCACAAGTGTGACTCTGGTAATGATTCATGACTACCACAGAACACATAAACAAATTAAATGCTTTGCTGCTTTTGGCGTGTGTGATTCGAAGATTTCATGAAATCTCTGTTCAATTTCTAGATTTCAAACAATTCTGAGTGTCAATCGAAAAATTTGATATTTTTCATTCACATCTGAATTTTCAACTAAGATGGCAACTATCCTTTCAGAATAAACTGAACATAATTAACGAAATTGATGAAATGAAGCAGGCTGATGCAGCCAAGAAATACCGACTGTCGCAATCTACGATTGCAACTTTGCTGAAGAATTGAAGAGGCTGTTAATTCCAATGAAATCAACCCTCAGAGGAAATGACTGAAAGTTCTGACAAATGAAAACATTGATGCTGCCATTTTAAAGTGATTTCAAGAGATGAGGGCAGGAAATGTTACAATAAATGGACCTTTAATATGTGGACAAGCTCGAAAATTTGTCGTTATATTAAGTAATGAAAGTTTTAAGGCCAGCAATGGTTGTCTCATGCATTTTCGTGATCGCCATGGCATCACACAAATGGAAAAGGATGATGATGATGATGATACAGATCCCCATCACCTTTATTGACATCCCAGGAAGCTCTTCAATCAGTTTAGTCCCTACAGGCATTTTGTTTCAAGCTTTTCATCCACAAATGATGATCATGTTCATGCATAAGACTCTATGCAAACCTTGTTAGTTGACTTAACAGTTAAAAAAATGAATAAGCAAACGAAAATATTGGATTTTTCGATAAATAAGTTTATTAGGTATTTGAACTTTATTGTATAGTTGAATTTTCAAATTTCTGTATGTTAATTTTTGTATTTAACAATCATTAACACTCTGGTGATGCTTTTTTTTTTCAAAATGTATAATGTTGTATTGTGACCACATTAAAACAACCAAAATTTAAGTTTTTTATATCATAATTATATTGCCCCTCAATATAACTACATCCCTCTATAACAACATATTTATTTCGTTCCAAAAGTAATGTTGTAACAAGATATTACTATAAATCCTAATGCTACCAGGAAAAATTATACTTCAGCCGTGACTGCACGACGTCTCCTGCTCACCTCTCTTGAAGAATTTGTGTGCTCAAATCTGTTGACATCAGCTATTTGCCTCTATTGGTTCCTGCCTATTATTTGGCTCTCCGTAGAGAGTTTTCATCTATCTTAATATACCTGGGCAAAGCTCTCATTGCTTTAGGGGAGAGGATCACATGTGTTCTCCAATGAACAACACAAGCGTGTCGGCCCAAACTGGTTTATCTCTGTTTGGCTCGTATGAGCCATTTACACAGGTGTTACTTATCAAATAAAACTTACTAGGCCAATGAATAACCCTTGGATCTATGCATCATTGCTACATGTGATCTGAATGCCTGAAGTACTACAGCATGCAGTGCTATATATTCATTAAATGATCGAGCTGAAATTATTGATATTTCAAAAATTAATTTACTAGAGTAGTCCTTTGCCCCAAGTAGTGTAAGCTGATGAGGCCCTAGTGCATTATCAAAATATTCCCATCATGTGTGCTAGTAGGACACATATTTGAATCTGTATTATTGCAGACATTATCAAACCTTCTTACAGATTACATACTGTTGCCCTTTATTTTTTTCATTGTTATGTTGTATCTACCTTTTTGGTGAAATAAAAAAAATATCAATAATAGTAGAACAAATTTATATGAGGAGTGTCTGGAAAGTAAATACCATTTTGGTATTAAAAATGCATGTAATAATTATGAACTAATTATAGTTTTTGTTATATTTTTAACATCCTGCACTTTCTTCATTGTAAATCCTAATGCAACCAGGAAACACCGATGGTCGAATAATTCTTTGTGAATATCATTATTTTACAGTGGTATTCTTTAATGCCAAATATGAAATTTGAATTTGTATGAATGCTACATATATGTACCAATTTCGAATCTTTAATCTTCTTTAAAAATCTTTTTTTACTGCCACCTGATTTTGAATTATAAATGTATTATTCCTACTACAATCCTATGATAAAGGTACTTCTACTTTAACTTAGACTCTCAAGAATCGCAATATCTCCAGAGCCTCGAATTCAATACTTTCCCCATTTCAAAACTATTTAAGCTCTCTGTGGGTTTGTAATGCCCTCTTTTTACAATTTAAGACTCTCCTGGCAAGACGTGTATCTTTGCGCATAAACTCTTCACCTCTGGTCATGAGTTTGAATGTAATTATGACTACATTATCTATTTGATATAACTTGCATCACTACCTTTAAGTCAAATGAATAAATAGAAATTAAATCAACTATTGGGTACTTCATTTCAAGATGCTTGTTTACACCTCACCTAAGGAATAATGTTACGTATACATGTATTATAATTGAATTGATCTGGTTAAAATGTTGCAATATGAATTTGAAACTTACCGTGTTGTAATCCAAATTAGACAGTGTCTGTCGGCACTTGTACAGGTATGCTAAAGTTTCTGGATTGTTCGACAAATGCAAAGCAACTGGGAAACTGGAAACATTAATGACTGAACTGTGCGCTGTTTGGTAATTCAGAAACTGCTGGATATCGGCATTGGCCTGTTTAGAAAAAATGAGAAATGATGATGTATCAAATTTAAACAAGGCATGCCAAGAAATAAATACTGTTTTGGTATCAATAAATACACATAACTTTTAACAGAATAATTTTATTACGATCTGAAAGATCAAACCTTAAACCACTTTTCTACATAATTTCCACCCTTATCAATACTTTTCAAAACTTGTAATCAGTTTTTCATTCATTCCTTAAAAACAGCCACAACTATGAAGATAATCACTGTTACACAGGCCTTTTCAACTTTCTCGTAAGCAAAGAGAAAGTATAGCGACTGTCAGAAAATACAACCTCGAGACTTAGATAAATCTCCACGTATTAGACGTTCTTGAGACGAAAAAAAAAAAATACATTTTTGGAATTTGTCTGTCGGTTGATCTGTCTGTGAGCAAGATAACTCCAAAAACACCACAAATTAGACGAAGGAAATTCTCTAGGTTGTCTTTACTCCAAAATCGCAGATTTCTGTCAAATTTGGACTTATTTCGTCTATAATTAATGACGAGAACGATATGTGAGCATGCACACCAAGATGCAGACGTTTAACCCATGACTGTAGATCTAATGTGTACTGGCCTGTATTCAGAGCGGATCTGCGGTGAAATCGGGTCTCAAACCCGTAATCCTTTGATCCTGACGCGGAGACCTTAACTTCAGTCCACCATATCTTTTTAAAATTAAGTTTGTCCGCTTGTGCAACTCGAAGACACAAAGAGCTAAATGGATGAAATATGGTCTATGCTGTTTACATTAAAATTGTAGACCTGTCAAAATTTTAATCAAATCTATCTACTAGAAGTTCATTGCCTAAACAAATTCTCCATTTTCTTCATTTATTTTGCTGTTTTTATGAAACTACATAAAAAACGGCCAATATTTACTACAAGTATTGAATACTAGCAATATCCGTTGTCTGTGACATGATGAATGCCAACTAAATAAAAACAATAACATAAAATAAAATTTTAAAAACGAAATCAAATGAAAAATATTATTGAGTTTTCAAGTTTATTTTTCTTCGCGACAATGATATCGTGCGCGGATAAAAACTGAACAAGTAACTGAAAATGAAGATAAGTTCTAAAAAGAGACAATGAAATTAGAAAGTTTGCTGATAACAATGCTATTAAAATCTGAATTGTATAAAAATAATTTTCATTATTCTTGGAAAGACAAGCTGGTTTCTTCCCTAAAATAGAGTAATAATTCAGTGATGTAAGTTGATGAAATAAAATCTTAGTACGCTGTTTAAAATAGTTAATAGGTAAAATTAGTTATTTTGAAGTATATCCTTCCAACGAAATGATTTAAATTTGAAGTAACTGCACTAAATAAATAGTCAGTATTTTTAAATTAATTTTAATATTTATAACGTCTTACTTCTTTTAATATTTCTAACTTATGACCTCTTATAAACCAAGTAAAATGTTAAAAAAAAGAAATGGCATGAAATTTTATTGCAAATGGACCAATGCGCCTCAAAAAATAAAATCAAACATAATTTCTATTATATTCATTCTGGCTGCTGGGGATCCAAATGTTTTCATATGCCCCCTCCCCCAACTCCATTTCTTTTTCTCCAAATATTTAGACAATTGATGAAACAAAAATTCATGTTCAAAATGAAACTCTTTATTCCAACTAACTTACTTTAGTACGGGTCAAAAAGAATAATATATGAAGAGACATAAATTTTAAAAAATAAAATAAAATTGGGAGGAAAATGCAAGAACCAGATTCCTTTAATACGGCTCAAAAAGAATAATATTTTAAAGAGAAATACATAGAATATAACATCAAAAGACAAAAAAAGCAGGAAAAATGCAAAAACTGATAAATTAAAACATCGGAAGTAAAACTTTTCTTTATGGATAAAAAAGAAATTCGCGGAAGAGGCAAAAAATGCCCAAATTTACCACTTAAAATTAAATAAATAAAACTCTGATTCGAATTAAAAAAGATTACGGCGTAAGCTCCCTCTAGTGCTAATCTATCATTGTGACAAATTTGGTCCCTGTAAATCCAACGGTCTGGGCGTGCTTAAAGAACAAAAAAACTAACACACATACATATTCAAAAAAATTGCTCTTTTATATATTGTTACGAACCTGTAATGTCACTTCTCTGCAATGCTATTCTTATGGTTGGAAAGAGACATTTACTGAGGTTTTATGGGATGCCGGAAACAGACCTAGCCAATACCCTCTGGCCTTGGCAAAAAAATGAAGGTCCTCGAAAATACTAGAATTATCGTTCTATCTCTATTAGGAATGAAAGTATAGAGATTGTTCTAGATGATTATATGTGACGTCACGCTCTATCGAAAAGTATAAATACCCGGGGGTTCTGAGAGGAGGAAAGGTCTTTGGAATGTTGATTGCAGTACGAATTGGTCAGCTATTTGCAGTGGCGTAACTGCAACTTTTGCCGCCCGGGGCGAACTTGCAACCTGCTGCCCTTCCTTCACAAGTTACATAGGGCACATACACCTCAAAATTTAAAATATATATATTTCTAGGCATAAAAAAATTATTAATAATGTAATTTGTTGTTTGACGCCTTCGATTTCTGCAGTTAAGATGCCAAATCGCGCGTCCACCACCAGCTTTCTTCCACATATCTGTAATTTATCGACAAAAGACGAAAAATGCGAATTAATTACATTAGTTATTTTTGTTATGTACGCAGTGATTGAGCTAGTGTCGTTGATCTTCTTAGTTATAAAATTGTTTTCCTGCAAGTCTGATTTTGCCACCCCCTGCTAGCTACGCCACTGGCTATTAGACGCCGAGCGCTATTGTTAGTGCTGTTTCTGTTATTATTAGTGATTTTTCTTATCACCTCTATTCATGTTTTTCCAGAATATCCGTGAATAAAGTGCCATTCTACATTATCCTCCTTGTTGGACTGCTTTCACCGTACATCCACAGGGCGATTTTCGTAACAATACAAATATACTGTTATTTACAAAATCGAATAGGGAAAAAACTAGATAGAAAATCCAATTTCAGGTTTATCAGTTAATATTTTGAAGCCATATTACGCGAATAGCTCCTTGAGGACACATTTGATTTTGACACACACATACTTCCTTTTATATGTATAGATATTACATACACTTTTAACTGTTGCTTATATTTACTTGCATGCTGTCTCTGACGTTCAAAAATCCAAAGCCAACAATCTCACGTCCAAGGGAAATATAATATGCATTTTTAGTTAACATGTTTATTTACCTGAGGCGATTCTGTCCCATAAATATACCAAATACATTTATTTATGAGCAATGTCTGTAATTGAAAGTAAATTTTTGATAAATTATGGAAACTGAAAATATAAATTGAAGAGAAATTTTTGATAAATTACGGAAATCAGAGCAAAATAGCATAACAATCAAACAGGCATCATTTTAAAATAATTGTTTTGTGCTTTAAAGTGGCTTAAAATACAAAACAATTATTCTAGAGATAGAAATTATGTCTGGAATAATTAAAATGAAGAAATTAAGGAAAACGACAGTGTCAAACTGTCAACGGAAAAGATTATTTTTTATACTTTTAGAGGAATGCTAGTGATGCTAATCAAAAACCCTTGTCTACATAACATATAGACCAAATCATTTCCTCCCCGCCCCCTCGCGTTTTAGAAATATGGAAGCATACTAGAAAGTCGACGGCAGAAAACTCGTAATTTTTCAGCCATTTTTATAACCTTACTTTTATAGCTAAAGTGAAATAGCTTCCAAATTCAAACGCCAGCTGTTGATATTTTTCATCATAGCCAGCTAATTCCAGAGTCGATTGGCACCCAGTTGCTAACAGCAATCCTTGTGGATAAAATGTGTCGTATTCCCATGTTTTAAGGTTGTGAATGGAATGAGAAGCTTCTTGGCTTGAAGATTTAGCTGATGCAAAGGACTCCAACACTTTGGCAAATAGAAGCAGTATCTGAAGGAGGAAAAAACTTGATATTAAAGTAATAATTAAATAACATGGGTTCTCCATATCTGCTATTAACACAAGATACTCTACAATGCTGTCCGGCATTCAGAATAGCGTAGCAACATCGTGGAGATATCGTAAATTATCTTGCGCTTATTGGGCAGGGTGATTCAAACGGTATCGACAAAATGAAAGGGCAGTTTAGGTGTATAGATAAAAATCACATATTAATTTAGAGTCACAAATGGGATTTTATCATCCATTAGTCGCAATCATCTTCATCCTTAAACGGTCGCAAATTTTTCCATTAAAACTATAATAATTAGTCTTAGAATGTGAATGAGCATTTTGTAAGAAAAGGTCAAATTGTAATGCGTTAAAAACAGCTAGTAGATCCATATTACATGCGTATATATTAGACATTGTGACTAACGGGGGGGGGAGGGGGTAAAGGCTTTAGAGGGCTTTGTAAAGAAAGAACAAAGTAAACTTTCTTCAGTCGAGTAGCGGATTCCTCAGTAGTTACATGCAATATTTCACATGCCGTAAATTGGCCTAGTACTTTTGAGAATGTGTGTTATCCGATGCAGTGTGTCACTCAGTGGCGTAGCGAGGGTAGATTGCACCCGGGCCATGGCCTTATATTTTGCCCCCATACGATATTTCACTTTAAAAAAGTGACTTAAACGCAGTAGTATTTTGTCCGCATGGCGCCTCCTAAGACTGGCGCCCGGAGCATCTATACCTCCTTTCCTCCCGGTCGCTACGCCACTGGTGACATTGCTTCTAACAAAAGTTTGAGACCCTCTTGTCGCATTATTTTTCTAAATGTTTAACTTGAGCGAAAATGAAACGTAAATAATTCTTAAATTGATTGCTGTTTAACTTCCTTGCGTAACGCTTCCAGAAGACGTTTGCAACCCTGTACTCCAATGTTTTTTTTATTTTATTTCAAGTACACCTGATTTTCCCTTTCAGTTTGTATTCGTTTAGGTTTAGGTTTAGTAGAAAGGTATGTTTGAGACGTATGCTTGCTATAAAGCCGCTTTGTGTCAAATTGAGGTGGGGGGGGGAGGAATGAGAACTAATTCTTGAATTGAGGACTACACATGAGAGTCGGCCTCACTGCCCACCTTTGTATCCGTTATTTGAATCGCCTTGTGTAATCAAAATAAATTCCCATAATAATTCTTTTGAAAGAATGATACTCCATAAAATTTCTATTTCGTATCTTAATGGAAACTGAACAAATGAATATTAGGAGATTCAGAGATATTTAAGTTTAAAAATAGAAGGGTTTCTTTCGCTTCTTAAGAAGAAAAAAAATAGTTTTAATTTATTTTGACAGGAATAGTCTGTCCTATATTAGTTAAGGCATGTTTACAAAATAAAATTTTCTGTCCAAAAGATTTTAAAACAGAAGTAATCGCTATGAAATCATTAGTATCATATTTGTGGAGGATTACAAAATCAGAATCAAGTCATAATTCTTTAAAAGTTTTTTTTTTTTTTCAGGATAACGTTAGGAAACCATATCATATGTCAACAGTTATTAGTAGGTGTTATGGACGAGTTTTCTGTATTGTTTATTTACATTAAAATGCCGTACCTACGCCATTCCGGTATAAAGTTAAGCCAATGGAGCCTTCAAAGCGGAAGTTCAGGTTTTTATTGTAAATAAACAAACCAGAAAACTCGTTCATATTCAACAGAAGAATACATATATTTCAAAAATTCGCTTTGCTAATGTTTATATAACAGATTGAATTCATTGAT
Source organism: Araneus ventricosus (assembly GCA_013235015.1). Taxonomy (NCBI): domain Eukaryota; kingdom Metazoa; phylum Arthropoda; class Arachnida; order Araneae; family Araneidae; genus Araneus; species Araneus ventricosus. Next base: position 137,361 of record BGPR01002407.1, on the reverse strand, counting down.
GAAAAAAGCACAATAAAAATATTCACCTTATCGTTTTCTAAAGATGAGACCTTTCGCAAGACGGAGCAGATAAAATAATGATTTACTAACCGATCGACTTCATTTTTAGCTGTACCTCGTTTAACTCCCGTTCTTTTTGATAAAGTGAGCCTTTGATTTTCTTTCTGAAATAAGAAATTGCAATACAAGAGATTCACAATTTCTGCAAGAGTGACCTGAGAAGACCATATGACATCTTCAAGAGCTTTACTGACAAAATTGTTGGCTTCGAACGGATTTCCAACACTTCTGGACAGCAACAGAGTGACTAGGCCTGGCCATCGGAGCTCGGTGGAATTCGCTTCGGAGTTGGTCAGCAGCTGTCTGAAAAGCATAAGGAAACTGTAACAGTAAAGAGTCTTTACACTACACCTGATAACAAAACTACATCAGATAATAGTTATATTCCCAGAAAGTTATATAACTATTTGGTTTCGGCAGCGAGGAGACAGGCTAACCCTTTGCACTCCGAAAGATAATAAGATGTATAATCTGTGTGTTTTTGCTACTGTATGGTTTTTATAATAACTAGATCCAACTAGAATGTGTAAAAAATGCATCATTCACAATATCGAATCTGACTCCACATAAGAGTGCAAAGAGTTAATACAGACATCGGACAATACCAAAAGCAGCAAATAAAGCCCTCAAACGTGGATTGAAAATGAATATTACGAAGTCACAATACAAAGCAAAACAATATATCTGTTTACAATATGAAAAGAAAAACAGGAAATTTCAATGAGAAAATTACAATATAAAGGATGCAAATAACGACATACAATAATAAAATAATAAATAAAATAACGTTAATTAGTGAAATAAGAATGTGGTGGAATATATAATGAAATAGAAAAGAGTATGGACGAGCTTTCTATTTTGTTTATTTCAGGTAACGTAGAACATCCGTACCCAGAATCGATTTCCGATGTAATGCTTCATCAGAAGGAAACCAGAAGTGGATCCTCGGCACGAACAAAAATCTTTCATAATATAAACAAACTAGCAGTACGCACACGGCGTTGCCCGTGGAATCAGGACTTGGGAAAAAGTGACAGCAATGACACAAAAAAGTTTTGAAAACAAAATCAAAACAAAAGATACACATTATTGATTTTCAATGACATTTATCAAAACAGAAATGTATATATTATTGAGATGACGATGACGCGAATGTAATGACGTCACCTGCCGGAAGAAATCGGATTGTAATGAAAGCATATGACGTCACCTGCCACGAGAAAGGTCACGCAGCTACCAATGAAATTGCAACAATGCGTGCTGGAATCGTCCGGAGAAATCTCGCTGTTAAATTTCGCTAGCAAAAAAAAAAAAAAAACCTGTTTGAATTGATCAGGGAAAAAATAATTTAAAAACACGAAAAAAGATATTTTAACAGTTCTTGTTTTAAATTCGACATAAACGTTCCAGTTATAAGCTGAAAAAAAATGAAAATTATAAAGATGTTAGAACGTCAGATGCGATAATTTGAAGAAATCTTTATTAAAAATTACCATAAAAGTGACTATTTTTCAAAAAATTCTCAAAATTTTGTAAATTACGTTAGAAGTACGAAACAAACTTCATTAGAACGGAAATCGGTTGTTCTTTCCGATAGTGTAATTTTTTACGTACACTTATTCAAAGACATGCTATTTAGAAATGAGTGCGAAAAATCAACCAAAACAACACAAAGTATTAAATAAAAAAATTTCCCGATTAAATTTTAAAATTCCGGCTTCGAAGTGAATTCATTCACCATTACGACTACCTGTGTACCAAATTTCATGGCTGTAAGTGCGATAGATTCGTCTGGGCATCGCAGACACACACGCACACAAGCATTGCCTTTTAATAAATACTAGCTGTACGTGCACGGCGTTGCCCGTGGAATCGGGACTTCATCAAAATAAAAAAAAACCCACATACAATTACATAAATGAAAGTTTTAAAAACGAAATCAAAACAGAAATATATATATATTATTGAGTTGGTCCGCCTCTTTTTCCTCTCGACCGAGTACCGTTAAATCCAAAACAATGTTAAAAAATTACAATGTGATATTTATTACACCGCAAGCAAAGTATGAAAGGCAGAGAAATAAGTTAAGACACGCATAAAAATAAAACTAACTTCATTAGAATGGAAATCGTGTGCTCTTTCCAATGGTTTATCTATTTCTTTCGTACAATTATTCAAAACAATTCTATTGAGAAATTAGTGCGAAAAATTAACCAAAACAACACAAAACATTAAATAAAAAATTTTCTAGATTAAATTTTAAAATTTCGGCTTCGAAGTGCATTGAGTCACCATTACGACTACCTGTGTGCCAAATTTCATATAGCTGTAAGTGCGATAGATTCGTCTGGACATCGCAGACACACACACACACACACAAACATTGCCTTTTATAAGTATAGATAGATATATGTATGTAGGAATCGCAATAAGCAAAAAGTAATATAAATCGGATAAATAATATGCAACGCACAGGAAAAATAAGTGCTATAAAATTTTATATAAAGAAAAACGTTCATACAGTTTGGTGAAGATTTTAGTTTTAAATAAAAATAATTATATACAAAGAGAAAAACTTGCGACACATGAATTATGTTAGAAATGAAAAATCGTCTGCGATAAAAAAGATTCTTTGCTGTATAATATACAGTACATAATGGCACGCGAAAATACGCTTTGATTGGAAAGTTCTTTATATGCTCTCTCCGAAAAACAGTATTCAGCAAAGGCAATTTAAAATGTTGTATTAAATAACAGTTTCAAGTTCTGGTGTATAATATAAAAATGATATTACTAATTTACAAGAAATAAGAGTCAACCTTAAATTTCATCGGAGGAAAAATGGAATGCCAGCTATAGGTATGTATATTTTCTAACACTTTGAAGGTTGAATCTATTACTAAAACGGAAATTAACAAAAATCACTTAACAGATGGTAAGCAGTAAAATATTATTACATTTAATGAAACGTGAAATTAATGAGTGTCTGAAATAACATAAAAAGCGATTTATTTTCGTAATAGAGGCGTGAGATATATAATCGTTTAGTTTAAGAAGTGCAAAGTAAACTTTACTACAATCTATGATTTCTCTTGGAATATCTTAAAACAGATTATTAATGATTTGAAATGCAAATTCCATATATAATTTATACAAGCGCTTTAAAAATAAATAATCTTTCGTGTAACCGAATTTGAAATTCTTAATTCTGCTGTTCTGACTTTTCCAGCAGCTTTCTGCTGTCTTCAGTGGCGTTTAATACTGAAATTTCTTGATTTTTCTCTATCCACTAGCAATTAAAACTAACTCAAAGTTACTTAATAATATGAATATTCTTTCTTGTGCTGCTTTGTGTAGTATACCTAAATTTATCTTTGTCACAAGCACCATTTTGACGTAGACTTACGTCTCTCCATAGTGGTCTAATGGTGTGTCGGGAAAGGAAAAAAATATGACGCTTTTCGTGGTATTTTTAAACGCTTATAGCTGTTATATGCAACCAAATAACATAGAGAGTTGGTTTTAGTTTCATTTAACAGAGAAAGGTTGACAAAAAAAGGTTGATCGCAAAAATAATTTTAGAATTTGTAATTATGGTTTAGTCACAAACGAGTTGCAAAGTTGATGAAAAGCACTAAGAATTTTATATAGATAGAGTCACTTAATCACACTAGACTAATGGTCACTATAGACTATAGAGTTAATAGTCACATAGAGCTACTTTAGTCACAGGAAGTCACAGTTGAGTAAGGTAAGTAAGTCAACCAACCCTCAAACCAACGGCCGTTTCTCAGAGACAGCCTCCCAACAATTTTTTAATATCATTTTTTTCCTGTAGAGTTTCAATAATAGCTAACAGTTGAGAAATAAGCAATCGAAAAAAAAACGTAGCACACGGTTGCCCATTATCCAAGATATTCGTACCGGCAATGGCTGTTATAAAATTTTTGTTCTTAACCCCTTCTCGTCGTATGTCATACGTTCGGCTCTTTTGTGCCCGTACGCTATTTAAATCCGTAATTAAATCAACGTAACAATTAATTTTAAATACAAAAATCGCCTGTTCACACTTAAATGTATCAAGTATCCTTTAACATCTTAAATATATTGAAATAAGAAAAAATATATCAAATGGGTGGTGGCATCTAAGTAGGAGGTTAAATAAAAAAGTAAGACAAGAGGGGTTAAATAATGCATTCTGTATTAGCACAAGATACTATACGATATGGCCACGATGTCCGATATTTTGAATGCCGCACAGTATCGTAAACATATCGCAGCAGTATTGTAGAACATCTTGCACTTATAGAATTATTCAGTAAAATTAATTACACTATAAACAAGGTTGATGAAAGCAGATTTTAAATAAAGTAAACACAAAACTATTATTTCATTTTTGTGAAGGAGTGCATATTCAAAAGAATTAATGAGTAAAACTAAAGGAACATCTGACAAAATTAACCATGTTTCGTAAGAAACAAAGAATAACATTGTGAATATAAGCGTAAGCTTAGAGAAGGGAAATCTTTTTTCTATTTAATTGATACCTGAAACATATTCTATGCCTGTTATTTTTTTAATCAGATGCAAAAAATGCGTAATTTTCTTTCTCGAGAATTTCCAATGATTGATAACATACGATATTTCACCAGTATAAAATATACTTAAATTTTAAAATTCCGACTATCTTGCATTCTCCCTCTCCCTTCCGAATGAAGCTAAAAACAATAAATTGTTCTGTCGTCGTAGGTGAAGTCATAATATCAAATAGATGTCATAAAATCATACGAGTAAAAATATTAAGTCAAGTAATATTCTATTAAAGCTTTAATTATTGTGACGATAGTCTTTTGAAATAAAATTCGTGTTCTTTCAAGAAAAAAAATTAGTGCTCTGCAATTTATAAACAACGCCACCAGATATCAAGCTATTCGCCAAATGAAGAGGCGGTCCCGACACGTTTTTTCCTCAATAATAAACCAGTTTATCGTTTTTCTGCAGCGCCCAATAGGCGGTTTTAAAAAAAAGCTAGAAAGAATTTAGAAAGACAATTGATAAGAGAACGTCTATTTTCATTTGATGTTGAATCCTATATCGACTATATTTGTTTCGGTGTCTCGGCGGTAGGAAAAGTACATTTTCATGCATAGTAACGTTTAGAATTTCTGTAAATTAATTCCTTAGCCCATTGACGCTCAAATTAATTTAAAGCACAAATTTCAATAAATTTATATTAAATTATGTTTAAGACACCAAGATTAAGTTAACTGTGAAGTAAAATTAAATTCGGAGTAAAAAATTTTCTTTTGGGTTTTCATTTTTTAAATTGTTTTAGAATTTTTTTTAAAAAAATCGAAAAAATTGTTTTTAAAAATTTTTTTACATAGATATTAAAGATTTTTAAAATATAGTAAAATATCAAAAAATAAAAATAACTTTCTAATTCCCTGCATTACCTCAAAAACAAAGGAAAAAAAATTCAAAATGACAGTTTGACTTCAAAACCTGGCCAACTGGTGGTATATGCCTGTTAAAAAATGTTTAGGAGTTTACTAATATCTATTGACTTCAGGAACGAAGCAAAAAATAAACAATGGAATGCATTCTGTTTAGCCACGGAAGTGACATGTAACTGTCCTATAAATAGGACGCTGGGCGCTGACGGGCTAATACGTTTTTCATAAAAGGAATTTTGTCTTCACTAGCTATTATTCAGTTCTGAGATTTCCAGAATTGGTAGCAGTTACGCAATCGGGAAACGTTATTTTATGGATTTCGGGTTCACCATCACAAGCTGTATTTGTGTCTTGTAATTGCTTAACACCTTAGGGTAATTAGAAGACAATTTACCCCGCTCCTGCCTAAGAATCTGGGGTAATCTGAATGATAGTGGTCGCGACGTTAATCGGAAGCTGAAGGTGGAGTCCTATCAGCCATCACCAGCGACGGCCTAACTCTTCCCGCAGGAGGTAACTCAACTCCACACTATTATTCTACCCACTAGGGAAGCGAGAACCCGTTTTTACCTGGCGACTTCTCACTTACAAACTCGTGGTGCCCCCCAGAGAGAGACACCTTAACGAGTAAGAGTAACACCTTAGGGTAATCTGGTCGATGAGGGTATTGGAACTGGAAGCAGTATTTGTGTGTGTTTAGTTTGCGTTGAAAATTAAGCAATCTCCAAAAGCTGCACTTACTTTATAATATAATTAGCTTTAAAAATTAGCTTTAGAATTTTTCTTGCGTTGAAAAGACAGTCATATAACCTTAAGTTCGTTCTGTACTGAATAATTGTGTCCAACTGAAACTCAAATTACTTATTAGTAGCTGTTTAGTCTTTCTGTGGGCACGCAATTTTTCTTTCTGCTAGGTCTTACGAAATTTTTTACCACAACACATTTTATTAGATGTGATAATCTTTTCATTACTTTTCCATTTCAGTAGATAAAAATAACTCTTAGAAATTAATTTGCATTATTACGATGGTCACACGTCTCTTTAAGTATGTTTTTTGAAACTTCACCGAATAAAGAAAAAGAAAAAAATTCTTTATCTTTTTATCGCGTTATATTTGTAAAAAAAGTTAAAATCGAAACCATACTTTACAAAGCGCAAAATAAGATGCTTGTTTTGATTTCCTTGTAAATGAGAGTAAAATTTTATATTCTCGATCAGCATTATATGATAAAAGGTTTTGAAACTGGCAACGGAGTCAGTTATACGGTGTTCCACTGATTCAATGAAACCTTAGGTTTTGAAACTCTTTTTCAATGCAAGTAAATTTAAAGAGAGAGTGATGAATTTCAACGAAAAACGAGAGTCAAGTTGCCAGCTTCAAGAGAAGCTCGCAAGACGAAAATAAAGCACAAAATAATACGTAAAAAATTAATTCAAAACAATACTGCAATATATACACGTGCGTAGCATAATTCAATTTAATTTGATTTTTTTTCGTATGAGAAAGTTTGTCAAATCTTTCTGTTATCTAAAGAGCAAAATACCAAAACAAGATGTTGCATCATTAAGTTAAGCAAAGCACATACATCTTGAATTAAAAAGTGAGTTTCATGAGATAAGACGATTTTTATCTGTGCAAATGATTGAGAAAAGTTTTTTTTTTTATCTGACGTTTCGGAAAAGCTCGAACTTTGGCACTCTAAGATAAATAATGTACTCTTCTTCAAAACAAAGTAAGATACCGATATTCTGCGTAAACAAATCATAAGTTAGTTTCGGCTTCTACTCTGGCTGAATATTTACTGTCTCAAAATTTGTTTTTCAGTTGATTCATTTCATTCGGTGACATGTTTGAAAATTTTATTTGAAAGTGGAGGAAAATATAAATTGAAGATCGTTAATGATGTTTGCGAAACGGAGAGAAATTCAAGTGAGAACTAGAATACCAGTGGAGACATGTCATTTCAAATGGTCAATCGAGAACTTCAGTTTCTACGTCTGCAAAGTGGGCACGGAGCTGACCAGTCCTATCTTTACATGCGGCACATCATTTCTGACCAGCTGGAGTTTGAAACTGTACCCGAATGGAAGCAGGAGAGGTGAATCTGAAGGCAAAATTGGAATTTACCTGACTCGCACAAGCACTGATAAGAGCGCACATTTCGCTGCTTTTAGGTTGAGTTTTCTCAGTGTGAATCAAGAAAGACATTGTTCTAGTGATTTTGAGCATCTGTATGACAAACCAGTTTCCGGATTTGGTTCGTACGATTTCATTGACAGGAATTTACTTCTTGGAGCAAAAAGAACTTTACTACTTCCAAACGATATTTTAACCATAAGCTGTGAACTAAAGATGGCAAGAGTGAATGATGACTTATCTTCTGAAGGCCGAGGTCAGTACTCAAACCTACCTGAAACAATTACATTTTCGAAACCAGATTCTTTAGCAAGAGATTTGAGAGCTCTTTTCGACAATGAATTATACAGTGATCTCACCATAAAAACTGGCGAAGAGACTCTGTTTGTCCACAGATGCATTCTTTCAGCTAGATCTAGTGTGTTCGCCAACATGCTCAAACACAAAATGAAAGAAAATCTCACCAGTTGCTTAGAAATAAACGATGTAGATCCCGTAGTGGTAAAAATGATGGTCAGTTATATATATGGTGAGCAGCTGGAAAACCTGACAGTAGAGATAGCAATTGATCTTTATTCGGTCGGGGAAAGATATGACCTGAAAGATTTGAAGACGGTGTGTGTCAATTTTATCGTTTCGCATCTGACAACTGATAACGTCTGTGATGTGTTACTCTTAGGCGATCTACATGATGATATCGAACTGACTTCTGCCGCCAAAAACTTTATCTATGTGAATGCTTCCGTCGTCCAGGAAACAGAAAAATGGATAAATATTACTATGCAGAAACCAGATTTAGCGATTGCATTGTATAGGGTCATTGTCAGTGATAAAAAGCAAGCGAATAATTTTAACAGGTGAATAACCGAGATTTGAGGGGATGTAATAACAATGAAAATGTCTAACTTATATATTCTTTCGTAACGTCTTAAAAAATACTGGCGTAAAAATTTTTTATAAGTAGAATTAACTGTCTTTGATGAACTGATATTTGTCTTTTTTGATATACCTTTTTATATAAAAAAATGAGTTTTGAATAATATATGTATACAAATTTTATATTTCATAATAAAGTAAGATATTTTGTATTAAGAAAACTTGAATACATAAAATGCGTCATGTGAAATGCGAACTTATACTTCCATATTTGTGCTTAACTCATATTTTTCTAGTAGACTGGTTGTTATTGGGTCTTTATTAAATAATTCCTACTTTAATGTAATTCAGAATCAGAAAATGCATGATAGTTTACTTATTCCTTAAAGCCCATTTGGTTGGATTACTTTATTTTTCAATTAAATTTTTAATAATTTTAGAGTTTCTAGAGGACTTAATTATATTAAAAGGGAATTTCGTACATTTCGTAAATTAAATAATTCTGAGAACATTTTTACTGACAGATACGTCATTTTATGTTACACCTACTTTTGGGAGCTCAGAGGCTGTTGTTTAAGATATGAAGATACAGAAAAACTTATCTTCAACTACGAGTCTTTCATTTTTAATATATATTATTTCAAAATACACAATTGTTAATTGCTTTATAATTTGAGTCGATGAAAATTTCATTTTGCTTTATGCATGCTTTTTATGTACTACATTTTGTTGATTGACAGTAATAATACATTGGTGCAATAATAATTAAAAAAGGTTCTTGTGTTTAACTTCTGATATAGATATTTTCTTTGCTGTTTAATTAGATGATATATTTTGAGATGTACTTTTTTAAATCTACAAACGAAATATTAAGACACCTGAGATGCTAAAGATAGCTTTCATGTCATGTTTATTATTATGATTGAATTCAGTAGCTTTTAAACATAAAAAAATCGATGATTCGATGAGGTGTAGAAGGGTTAAATGACTTTCAAAATAATATTTAATACGTCTTTTAGTTGTTATCTTTAAAACGAAAGATAAACATTTACTCTTGGACGAAACATGCAATAAACATATATAATAAGAAGTTAATGGAAGTTTGTGCATCTCTGCAATGAGCGCTGACAAGAATAAACAAGTTTAAAAGTGATTTTTTAAAAAAAATATGCAAATGAGTTGAAATGAAAAATAGACTGAAAAGTATTGGCTGCAAACAGCAGTGTATTTACTTTTTTATTTGCTGGATGATGAATATTATTAATTACACTGTCGTACATGATTTATACCAAATTTTCACACTGAAAAGTGCAGGTAAGTGTAGTGTATATATTTCTTTTTATAATCTTCATTTCTGCTAAATTGTTTCATTGGAAAGTACGCATATTACGTAGACAAATTTTAGGAGTTTTTTTTAGCTCAAAATGAAATAGTTTTTATACATCATATTGTTAGTTTCCCCATTCCATCTAAAATTCTAAAAACGTAAACCTTAATTTCTAATGTAATCGTTTTAGGAGGACTTACAGCAATATAAAGTAAAACAGTACAACTCCGGTCAACCGAACTAAAGAGGGGGAAGCCGTTTCGGGTAAAGATTTTTCGGTTATGCCATGAATTAATTTTTGTATCTAATTACAGTATACAATTCTGAAATGTTTTGAGTGTTAAAAGAATTCAAAACTCTCTTTGTAGTTCTTTATTAAATATTTTATGTACTTATGTTCTTATCAAAGTTAACCCTCCGTCGGGCAATATTCGCACCGGCGAGTTCGGGCGCAATGCGCCTGACAGGCTCAGGCAAACAATATCGTAATTAATATTGTTAATACCCATTAATTTTAATTTTAGCATTTTAAAATTAATCACTGATCTTCTTGGTGAGGCTTAAAAGAAAAAAGTGGGGATATCGTTGCAAAAAAAGTTTATTTCCTTGTAATGCAGTAAGTGTTTTTTTGGATTTGCGTTTCAGAGGCAATTCGGATAACTCAGGTGTCGCTCGACCTGAGTTATGTTAACCGGGGTTTTAAGGTAGTTGAATTATCTTAATATTTTTGTACTAGAAAATCATCCGTCATGGTATGACGGGTGCAAATTGCCTCTTCATTCGAGAGATTTCCCGCCAAATTTGACGTGTTTAAATAGATATATATATGCGAGAGAAACATAATAAGAAATAAAATAAACATATGTTTTATGATAAGAAATATTTTTTTTTTAATTTACATATTTCTTTATTCAAAAAATTTCTTGGTAAACAACTTTCTGTGTGAAGTATTTTTCGTTGTTTAGCAATTTTATTATAATTCAATAACCATGAAATTCTCAGGTTGTCAAACGTAAGTCAAAAGAAATTTAAAAGGAATTCTTTTTCGAAATTCTAATCAAAACAAAGCACTTCTCTGCTTGTCGAACGTTGCCAAAAAATATCATCAATTTATATCAATAAATTATTATATGCATCGTGGCGTTCAAACTATATTACGCGCATGATATACCACTGACGTAATTTACTACTTTCTATTAAAAAACGGAAATTAATTTGAATTATAGGATTAATATAATTTAAAATTTATCGGGTACTCATAGCGAGATAAATTTTATATCAATCGATAACAAATTTTATTTCACTATTTTAGAACTATTAAATTTGAAATTATAAAGACAATTACTCTTTTAAATATAAAATTACTGAAATTTAGGTTCTCTAATGATGAAATAATTATGTTTAAAGTCTCGCAGTGCTATGGCGCGAGTTTTATTGTTAGTGACGTCAGAGCGTTACCGAGAGAGGGCTATTATATCTGTAATTCCAAAATTATTCACAATCGAGAAAACTCCTATTTCAATACCAAGGGAGAAAAACCCTTTATTCTATCAACAGCATAATACTCCAATAGATGGTAAAGAATAGTAAAGTTTTCACCGTTTTCACGAAAAATAAAGTGTTTTGATTCTTCTAGTGAGAACGGTTACCTAATTAATGTCCTATTGTTTGTATCCTAATATTTTTCTTAAATCTTGAAACTTCATAAATCTAAGGATAATGTTACAAGACGTACCAAATTGCAAGAATGTTATTAAATTAATAAAGCAACATTGATTGGAGAGAGATTGAACCATTACTCTTATCCGTTTTCTGAAAGGGTTGATCTAAATTTGATATTTTTAGGCTATAATACAGTGCCTCTAAAAGAAATTGTCTTCTAAATAAGAGCAGGTTGTCTTACCTGAACTACATAAACATTTTTTAATATACAATGATAGAGGAGTGATTGTTAAAAAATATTAGGTAGTAATGGCAGTAGAATCATTTTGTAGTTTATTTATCTTCAAAATAATGTACTTAACCTTTTAAGAAATATACTTTAAAACAGCAAAAAAAAAAAAAAAAGTAGCGCATTAAAATTATGTCATCTGTTCAATGAAAGAAACTGGTTTCCCAAACTGGACCACCCATTTTTTAAAGAACAATTAAAGCAAAAGTATTTTTTTTTATTCTTAAATTCACGCCAGCGCAAAATGAACCCAAGTATAATACCCTTTTTGGCCAACATTTTCGTATATTTCGCTATTGTGCGACGTTCCAAATAAGGCAACTCTGCCCTAATTCATATCAATACAGCAATCACAAGACAACCTCGGCCGTGCCTAAGCATCCCGGACATGCTGAAAGACCGGTCGCCGTGACAAAAATACCGGCACTGCGGCCGACACAAAATACGAGATACATTCATACGACCAGCCAATCCATCGGATATGGGTCCTAAAAGTCATACCACATTTATTATATCTCACCGGAAGCGAGATTCTACTTACTTATACGGTAGGTTCTCATTCCCATGTTTGAGGGGCCTACTTAAGTGGGGAAGCCCTAATTCACATGAAAGTTGTCGCCGCACATCAATGAAAATAATGACAAACGCGCAGATACAGCATCCACCTATTCAAATTACAAACGTACAATACAGCAATATCTCGAAAAATTCTCAGCGACTTATTAAATATAACGGAATCACAAAGAAATAGGTTTTATGAAACTAAATGCATGATCTTGCAGCTTCGCAAATTTTATTTCATGTTGAACAGAATGTTTCAGAAAAATGTTGTAGGGATTTGAATGTACTTTAATTTCACTTTAGTAAATATCAGATAAGTATATACAGAGTAATACATACAGTTGAAAATATTTACAGATTAAATAGAGGGGAAAATAAGCACACGTAACCAGTTCGGCGTCCTGTGCGAAATTATTGTGCCCCCCTGTATATATCGTATACTGGTACATATGCTAAAATATTTAATTATAATTATTAATTATACTTATTAACAATAATTATTAATCATTGGCTTATTGAATTATTATTTCATTGGCTTTCCTTTCTATTTTGTTCCGGCCGGCAGCCATATAAAGTGCGCGAATTTTCAAATTTATGATTAGGAATTGGTGCCCTACACGCACAGCACAGACTGCACACCCTTGGAGCTGGCCCTTAAAGACACTATTCAGTATACTTTTCAAGTACTCTATTTACAATAATTTTATCAAAAATATGGGTAATGGTCTAAGTCATGCTATAAATTTAATACGAGACATGAAAAATCTATATCTACAACAGTTATACTCTTGAATCCGACTTCTTTGGGTATTAAGACGAAGAAAAAAAATGTATCTTCATTATTTACATTTATTTACAAACAAAATGGGTAGTTGCAAAGAATTATAGCAACGTGTAACATAGATTAGATTACCATGTATGGGGATATGCCAAAGGGGTGTGCCATGTAATCCCATATACTTAATCGTCCAATTTATTTTGTGTTTGCAACTCTATAAAATATCTAAGAAAAATTAAAATACTTCCAAACCCTGATAATCTTTTTGAAATACCCCGTATTTATTTTGTGTAGGTGTTATTAGTATATAACCAATCTTTCAACAAAAATAAAAATGTCGTCAAACTATGCAGAATTATATACATACTTGAAGGTGTTGATCAAGTATTCGCTATTACGAGATGATTGCTGGAGTCTTTTGATGACCCTCTGCATGGGCAGAGTACTTGTTTGATGTCTCTTTATACGATTTAGGGGCACAAGTTTCTGCAAGGCAGCACGACTCTCTTGAACAACTGAATTCCACTCCTCGCTAGAACAAACTTCAGGAACTTCACAAAGCTTTACTCTGGGATTTAGAGAAGTGCTGTACTGGCACAAAGAATTGATCCGTAAGAGATTGGCAAAAATGCCACTTCGCCAACACTTGAATGCTATCATGGTCTTTCTAGAACCGAAATCGAGACCAAAGATGGCGTAATCCAGCTGGCATGATGCGTTCTGAAAAATAACAAAGCATTTGGCATTTTGAATTTTATCAAATGTGATCATGAAACAAACTTAGTTACATTAAAACAGGAAAAAAAATGTACAGGCACTGCAATAGTGTCTGAAACTAATGCTCACAAATAACACATTTGCTGTTAACATTGCTCACTCAAAGTCACTCTCAAGCAGCCTTTGGGAAATTAGAAAGCAAAAGCACTGAAAATCATGCACGGACAAACTGAGGAATGAAGTAAGTCAGACGCAAGGTCTTGCGTAATGACTTAAAAAGTAAACCAATTTTAGACCACATAAAAGATATTTCAGCCAAATCTTTAGCCCAAATTTCTAAGATTCGCAAACAACTTCTAGGAGAACTTCCAGCTTACAACCCAACAGTACCTAGCTCCAAGTAAAGGCCTCACGCCATCTTGGATATTTTCCCATTGGTTAAAAGAAGATGTGTAGTCTCTTAACCCTTAATGCAAATTAAGCCATAAATTTCTTTCCAAATGTTTTCAATCAGAAAAAGCGTATTTGTTGCGTACGACGCGAACATTTTCAAGAATTCATTATTAGCATCGATATCTCCTAGGCTCAGTCTTAAATTATTCTCTAAAACGAGTAACAGAGATATACCTTCATCATAGTAAATTGTATGATTTCTAAACTTTTCATTCTTCGTCGGGAAAATATCCTTGACTTATAATGTTGCCTCGCTGAGGTTTGGTCTCTGTATTGCCTGAGCTACTTTCAGATTCTCACAAAATCTCATAAGGGCTCACCTCATATTATAACTTAATTTAGCTTTCTATAATTTTAAATTATAAAAACTTGAAGATGAAAATCCAAATTAATTTTCATTACGAAGAGAGGGTTCGAGATTCCAGAATGAAGTGGAATTCCTCAATCTTTACATAAATTATCAACTGCCCGAATATATGAAAATGTCATACAAACATATGAAAGTAAAATTTTACTTTTATATTATACGTTCTTCTCGAAGGGCATTGTAGCACCTACATTCTACATCGTGGCTGATCAACCAATCAATAATTTGTGATTAGCTGAGGCATATCCGTTCGCTCTTCCGTCGATGACTGGATCCAGGTTTGTTTCCCAAAATATGATATGTGGTTGAAATTCACACCGCATATCAAACATATTTCTTCACATTTTCAGGCTCACATGATGTCACTTTCAGTCGTACATTGATGTCTATAATTCAGTCACAAATTGAAGAAACGTCCCCAGAAAAGCAAGGCACTCTGATCTAAAGTCCAACTTCGGTGAATCGGAAATTGCCTAATTATCTGAATTATACTGGCTGGTTAAATAAAGTGACCAGCAGTCCCGAATCAGCCTGCACAGTACTAAACTACCACACATCCCTTTCCGGGTAGGGTTGGACTGAGTCTTTTAAATATACATATAACAAATGGACTGATTAGTATTTGATTTGCATGTTTTCTAAGCATGATTCTACACTAGACACGCTGTAATCAAAACAAGACCAACTACCGTGCTGGGTAAAATAGAACGATGAGGGAAAGGGAAAAAATCCCCTTTCACCTATGGTTTTGTAGAGCGAAATGTTAAATGAATAAAAAAAATTACCGAGAGTCATTCGAATAATACTTATTGTCTTACCGTTAATGGCTTGATTGTTTTAAACTAGCTTTGATAACTAGCTGCACCCGTATCTTTTTTTTTCATAAATGAGAAACCCATTAATATACTAAAAAATGTTTTTCAGAAATCAAAAGTATATGCATACTGATATACTGGAGTGTTAAAAGTCGAACGCACAAGATTACAGATCAATGAATGGCAATAAACTGGAATGTTTTTAAGGACTTTAAACCAACGAAAAGCCCAAACTTTGCCCTGGAATAAATTTCGCAGGTCACAATATGCACCACAATATTTTCTATGACCTTGTTTATCCTTAGAAAGTAAATAAATATTTTAAATAATGGCTTTATTGATTGATTAAATATATAATTGCTAATGGCACTTAAATCTCCTTCTTTTAACAAGTTATATATAGAGACGCAAATGTGAATTTTTGAGACGAATAACATTAATTTACAGCAAAATTTATTTGATTTTTGGGATTTTATTTAAAGTTTTTCTGAGGAAACGAATAATCATACTATTTTTATTTAAAGAATTAAAACTTTTATATCCTTCTAGATTCCCGCATTTAAAATATTTTCTGTACCTATACTTTTCAGGAAAATTTCAATATATTCTATTCTCTTCAGAATATTCCTTTATTAAGCTATTGCCATTTTGAAAATCATTGACATGTACGAAATGGCATGATGAATATCAGTCAATTTGTTGCTGTCATGCAAATGAAACGTGAGCGTCGCACGTGGTAGATTGTTAGACAAATTACCAGCTTAATAAACAAAAAAAGATGTTCATGCAAGGAAGCCAAACAATATGCAGTTGTGGGGAAAGAGATATCATAATCATAATACTCACCTCAAACGACACCGGGAAAAAAGGAACCGTAACTTCTTAGGAGGAAATGGCACATTATTGCCTCTAGAGAAAGAACAACTTTCACTCTTCGTTGTGTAGGCAGGGTTGCTTGGAGATGCTCGATTCTTAAATGAACCGCTTTCAATACGGTCGCCAAAATGATGCCAAACAACAAAAGACAAAGCTATTGGAATATAGTGATGGAATTTTCCTTTAATGCATGTTAAATATGAAAAAGACGTAGTTTTTTTCCCTTGCAAATACACTTGTTTTTATCAAGAGATTTCGTGTTAAACTGACCAGACCTCCGGAGAAGCCGGGTTAGTTTCAAATAAGCTGGAACAATTCAGGAAATTTGATTATATGATTGAAACAATATAACATATCGCCATTTCTGAATTTTGTTTGCCCATCTGATAGGATCATGCGATCTTATGTTTATATAAGATGTTGAAAAGTTCAGAATATTCGTTACTAGCTGAAAACCCGCCGTTGCTCAGGATCCATATTTTTTCATATACCGGTGACCTGTTTTGTTCAATATACTCAAATACAAAGCATAAATAAATAAGGAATCTATATATAACGTCGGATGAAGGAGAATTAAATTCGATACTAAAATTTTATCTGCAAAATTGACTTATTGCTAGCTTAATACCCGCCGTTGCTCGGGGAAGAAATATTTTCAAGTTGAAATAGTTATAACACTTTAAACTTAATTAAAAAGTTTACAGTGAAAAAGTCTTTCGTTGGTTTTCTTTTGCCCTCTCCTGTGTCTCTGATCTTTCGGCCAGCAGCTGAACTAACTTCTTTTTGTCTCTGTACTTTGAGCAATTTCGCACGAGTCTGAAAACCCTTGGAATTCCATCTTCCCATCACCATCATTGCTACGGAGCCAACAGAAATACTTCATATCATGCTTTTTATGGCCTCTATGATTTTGTTCCTAGGCCATACTATGATTTTTTCTCTCCCCCTCATCATAAGAGGTTTAACTTGCGTAAACGGCGTTCTGGACATAGTATTTTTTGACTCCTTATTGTATTTGGCTTTAAAAATTGATTCAAACATATTAACGTTTTGTCAACATGGCCAGTGTTGCTGCGTGGGTAAGTGGCGCCCAAGGAATATGATTTTATTTTTTTTACCCCAGTTGTCATTTGCTTAGCAAGCGCAGATGTCCCTCGGGGCCTGGTATTATTTTTACTTCCCCTAATCATATTTTGCTTTAAAAAATGGCATAAATGCAGTAGTGCTTTGTCTCCATGGCTCCCCTAAAATTGGCATCTTCGACATCTATACTTCACTTACTCCCCGGTCGCTTCGCCGATTCACACTGATTAGGATCATTTAAAAGTTTGTGAAATTTAAACGAAACATCGCGTAGTAACTAACGTCATTGGATGTTTAAGTGCATGTTAAAAGCTACGAAATAAAAACGGAAGTGCATGCTACGAAATAACAGCGGAAGTAAGAAGTCTACCTTGAGCAAAAAAAGCCATATTTTCTTAACTTTAACAGTAGTAAAAACACGTGAATAAAGAATTTGATGAAACAATACATTGGTTTAAAATTGATTTTATAACAATAACAGAGTTGTTACAATTTGAGTTTCAAATTAATTTTGAAACCTCAATTACAGTTAGAGAAAAAATTGTACAGCAATTAAATTGGTATCATTAGAAAGATAATGTTTCACTTTTTAAGGTGATGTAAAAATAATTTTCGTACTATAAGTATTTCAGAAGTTATTGGCGAAAAACGTCTAAAAATTGCATAATTTTCCTTATTTAATTAAATAAATAAAAATCTAATTCGAGTTTTAAAATAACGTTTACAGCGTTAGCCAATCCATCACTGTGCCAAATTTGGTCACCGTAAGTCCAACGGTGTGGGCGTGCATAAAGAACCGAAAAACGATCATACGAGCATACTTTCCTCTTTTATATATATAGATTGGCTGCGAAAAGTTCAGTTTTTTCTTCCTCTTTGAAATTTCAAAAAATTGAGATAGATGGTGCTTCTTGTTAAACGGCGAGATTTTCCACCCGGGCGTTGAAAAACATTCTCCCGGATTCATTCTGGATTTGAAAATTGTCCAATTTTTATACTTGGAGGAAAATGACATATATTACAAAAAATTTAAAATGAAACTTGATTTAATTTTTGAAAATTAGCTTCTGAGGAATTGCGCAAAGAATACAGATACCTAATTTTAATGAATGATAGCAGTTAAGTATTTTAATTCCGTTGAATATTTTCCCTTCTATTAGGGGTAGACTCATAAGTGTCAATGATAAAGCGAATTGGTATGAATCGTAAAGTTCTGGATAACCTATGAAAATCTGTTTTTTAGATTACTGTCCCGTTTTGCCCTCACTCCCCTACGCCCTCAGTGCCTTGAAGTTCAGAAAACCACTTAAATCAAAATGTTTTTCTGTGATCTATTAAATATTACTAGTCATGAAGTCATTAAACAGTTGTTAAGACCATTCATTAGTGCTTCATTTTGTTAGCAAATTAGGCCTGTTGCAGTTAGAAAAAGTTTAAAACTTTATTAAATTTCCCATTAAAAACTGCATTCTTTTTGTAAATGCAGGTTTTAACACGCGTTAAAACCTGCCTTTGTTGTTAATAAAGGCTTTTCAAACCATATAACTAAATATTTACATTACAAGCATTATCATAGCATGACTTTCTTCTTAAACATGTCTGATAATTCGTCACTGATTTTCCAATTAAACAGACATTCTGTGATTTTCATATTTACCAACTCAAATGATTTGTAAAAAATTAGATTGATTTTGCTTTAAAAAAAGACTTTAACAGCTCATATGTTCATAACTATCAGTCTTTAAGAAGTGTGTCATGAATTCTTATAAAAGTGCAATACTTAAAAGCATAGCAAATTTGTAGTTTATTAATATAAATCTGATTCATTTCAAACAAGGGAAGAAGTAAATCTATGATTAAATTAATAAATTGATTTAAAATTTTTATCAGAAGATAAATATAAAAGTTTATGGATTTTAATTTTACATGAATCTTAAATTCGATACTTACAAAACCTACAATCAGTGTCGAAAGAAACCTTGCTTCATCTCATTAGTTTTTCGAAGACTTTTGCGATATTCCAATCGAGCTTTTATACCAAATTCTTAAAACAACATTGCTTTAAATTGTTTAAATTCTTAAACAAAGTTGTCGCGCTGTAAACGACAATAATTGAGAGTTTCAAAGGAAAATCCTATATAACATAGTTTCTATGTTTTACAGTGACCGACTCTTATTAAAAACTATAAAGTGAGATGACACAGAAATTTTGATATTTAAATGAAGTACAATTACATTGTATATTATATGAAAAGTAAGACAATTGTGAATAGGCTTACATTATTCTTATGTAAACCTAATATCTAGAGCGTTATAATAGGAAGTTACTTTAGATGCAAGATATAAGTAACAGACGATCGTAGCAACCGCATTTTTATATATTTATGTATTTGATATCACTTCTCAAATTTTTTTGAATTTACAAAGCGATATAAGCTGAAATAATGCGATATATAAATATTCGTTGTAATGCAGTCAGGCTTCTGAAGCTGAAGTATTCTGGTGTCTCGATTTCGAGAATGGAGGGTCATGGGTCCGGGCTCCGATTCCACTAAAGTTCCGAAGTGTATACAGGTCTAGCACAAGTTAAATCAGTCGGGGTCAGACGACCTGGAGAGTAAGGGGTGCTGGCTCAGGCATAATCCTCATGATCTGATGGCGGCTCACAATTGAGAGATTCTTACAAAAGTAGGCCTATTAGTCCAGTCAACGAAGGACTTGGAAAAAACATTAAATTCTACAGTTTTCAAAATTGTTCGAGAGTGGCTCCCTGATGAACATAATAAAAGTTCCCGATACTGAGGGATGGGGTAGGGGTCCCTCTCGAAAACGTACCAGTTTTCAAAATTATACGATTTAGTGTATTTTCAAACCCTTCGTTGCCTGGACTATCAGCTCTGAGACCAATTATCTCAAAAACTTTTAAAGCTAGAAGAAAAATAAAAGCATGCCTTTGTAGGGAATCTTACGCTCTTTAATTTGTTAAATAATTAATATAATATCAAAATTGAATAGTTTTCGTGTTATTCAAGAAAAATTAAAAAGGGGGATAAAATCCAAGATGGCGGCGCAAGCTGCCCCCCCCCCCCCCCCCCATTCAATGACCGGAAACTTTTAGTAAGTTCATCAGGAGCAGGGGTAGAGTGGAGCCGGAGCGCACTGGAACGCCGTTTCAGCACTGCTTTTTTTATGAAACATAAATAAGAAAAAATTGTGAAAACGTCCTTAAAACAGCGGCAATCAGGGTATAGCGTTCCTGCACTGCTTTTAGAGCGTACCGGCACTGCTTATTTTGCGACTACACCACTGATAAGGTGCCCCTCATGAACATATGTACCATTTCCAAAACTATATGATTTTTTTTCACCACCATTTTGGACCTTCATTGACTGGACTATATGTAAAAAAGCTTTAATTAAAAGTTTTAAGGAAATGCGAAATGTGCAAACATTAATTCATGTCAAGTATAATTCAAGACTGGGAATGTTAAATTTGGTAAGATCTCGATAACATTTCCCATTTTTTTTAAAAACGCTGAATTTCTGGCTTTGAACATAAAAAAAGGGCGATACTATGCCAACGTTGGAAACGTGCTTTGATTTCGTAAAAGTGAAAGCAGGTGAAAACGAACTCCTCAGGAAGTATAACAGCAACTTAGCTCGCATCTAAAAAGCACATTTCCTCACTCAAACCTTGTGACCCCAATTTTTACAGGAAGTAAGAGAAACAGAGCCGCTACGAGAGACGTAGAATGTCTTCTTTTCAAAAAACACATTCGCTATTGTTTCCGATCAGATATTCGAAACGAAATGATTCCAGAATGAAGTGTTTTACGATAATTCATTGTCCTTAAATGCTTAAATGTATGCGATCATGGAGGGTAACTAGAAATAAACAGATAATAAAAGTGTAGTTTAACTTACGAGTAGCCCTTTGTTCTTAACTTTTTTTTTTAATCAAATGGTATTCGAAGCCAGCCTTCGTTTTGATCGAGAAAGATAAAAGTGTTTTGTTAAGTATAAATGGCTTATTCGTAAGATGTTTAGATAGAATAGGTATGCGATGAAAGCCTTTGTATAAAAAAAGCGATACCAAAGTTAACTTTCCTTATTTCTCTTTCACAAACGGAAGCAAAGAGCGTTTCCTTCTCATTTTTATTTGTTTACAATTTTTTTTCTATTTTAAAGGAAGAAATTGCTGTTTTTTTAAATAACAAATTTTAGTTCAAACATCTGTTCTAACCAGTTGAATTTGTTTTAGATCATGAGATTCGAAAACGGAATTCAGTTCAATTAAAAATGAATTGCTATTTTATTGTCAGCAATAACATATGAGATAATATGAATTCCTTAGATGTTTAAGAAAATCTTTTCAGTGATGAGGTATTGAAAAGGAAAAAACATCCACAAGCCTTTCTTAATTATTTATAATCGTATGCCAAAATAATCTTGTTTGGGGTAAACGATCTGTAGAGTATACAGAAATGCATATTAAGAAATGAATGCTAGCGACCCATAGGAGTGCCTCTCTTGTGGTAAGTGGAGACCGGCGTTTAATAATTAATATAATAGCCCAGATCTCTCGGTAACGCTCTGACGTCATCAAAAATAAAACTCGCACCATAGCACTGCGAGACGTTAAACAGCATTATTTCATTGTTAGAGAACCTAAATTTCAGTAATTTTAAATTTAAAATAGTTCTAATTTCAAATTTAATAGCTCTAAAATAGTGAAATAAAATTTGCTATCCATTGATATAAAATTTATCTCTCTATAATCAATAGTTCCTGAGACATTTTAAATTATATTGATCATATATTTCAAATTAATTTCCGTTTTTACTTTCTCGTATACGAAGTATACAAAGAGAAAGTATTGTAATCGTCAAAATCGAGATTTTGACGAATCTCCACGTTTTAGATTTTCCTGAGTCCGAAAAACACAATTTTGGAATTATGTCTGTCTGTAAACACGATAACTCGAAAAGTATTAGAGCTACGGGGATGAAATTTGGTATGTGGTCTTTACACATAATTTGTAGGTTTCTATCAAATTTTGAACAAAATCCGTCAACGGGAAGTCTGCCTGTCTGTATGTCCGAAGTCATGCGAACACTATAACTTGAATAGCTAGATGGATAAAATTTGGTACACAGTTTTATCGTCATGAATGTATGTCCGTATAAAATTTTGGGCCAAATCCGTCAACGGATTGACTGTCTGTCGGTCTGTATAATCGCATACTTGTTAAACATTCGTTTCAAAACTGATCTCCATGCGCATACGTACTTCGCAATCTTTGGTACCAAGCGGGAGGATTACGTCACTTTGTCCTTGAGACGGAGTTTGTGATAGATATGTTTTATCTCATGTTTTGTTTTCGCTCGCTCGTATAATAGCGGATCTTGCTGGAGTGTGATGGAAAATAAATATTGCTAAGTTTTAATACATAGGCATCTCTTTTAATATGATTCTTCACTTAAATATTTTACAATCACTATAATCTGCAATGTAAAACCTTCTGATATTCGTTGCATTCTGGATTACAGTAGGTTCGATTTTTTTTATCCACGCAAGGGGAGGGGAAATGACAAATTTTTGAGCAGTATACGAGAAAGTTTAGGGGAGGCCACTCCCACTGGTTTAATAGAAAGTAGTAAATTACGTCAGTGGTATATCATGCGCGTGATATAGTTTGGATGCCACGATGCATCTCATTATTTAGTGCAATCGTGATGATATAATTTGATAATATTTTTTCGCAACTTTAAAATTTACACAAAGACATCTGAAGTACAAGGAAAATTGTTAAACAACGAAAAATACTTCACACTGAATGTTGTTTACCAAGAGGTTTTTTGAATAAAGAAATATGTAAATAAAAAAAATATTTCCTGTCATAAAACATATGTTTATTTTATTTGATTTCAATCAATGTTAAACATTTCTCTCGCATATATATTTATTTAAATACGTCAAATTTGACGAGAAATCTCTCGAATGAAGAGGCAATTTTCACCCGTCATACCATGACGGGTAATTTTTCTAGTTGTATATAATTCATACAGTTTGACACTTCAGACAATGTCCCAACACATTCGTTGAAACCTTTTGCATATTCGTTTCAAAATTTAGATATTATATTACCTAATTTCGAAAAGCTTATTTCTGATTTATTAAATCCATATTGCAACCAATAATAATAAAATACTGAAAAGCATAAAAGGAAAGAGTTTTCTATGCTTGCGAAAGCCAAGTGATTATATTTATGCTTATATACATTTTTAAAATGGGAAACAACAGAACATAGTAAGCGGACGCTTCGTGATGATCTTTAGATACAGACCATTCGATGGATAATTTCAGAGACCACTTTAATCTCGACGGTCCCTATTTTGATCAGAAACTTTACAGTATAATAGATTTTTAAAATTATTCATGGATTGCACACAGTATGGTAAACAATTTCGTAACCAAAGTACGAGTACATCTGAATTCATGTTCACGATCTGATTTTTTTTTTATATTTATTCTGTCTGACGCACGGTTTTTCAAAGCAGACATTGGATCTGCTGAAACTAAAAATTCTATCAACTTCTGTTCCTCCAGCGTAGCAAAATTGTATCTGTAGAAACAAGAATAGGATTTAAAGACTGAAATTCAGCAGTTTTGAGTTTAATGATGCATTTTGAAGAAAACTTCTTTTCAGTGTATGATGAAAAATATACATCAAAATAAATAAGTGAGAAACGACGATTCAACATCAAAATAATGAGTGAGAAATAAATAAGTTCTCATTCTTATGATGTGGATATTTTAAGTAAAAAAGAGCACTCAGTTTCTGACATTCTGATGAATTTTCAAAATTAAAAACATGCTATTTTAGAAAACTTCCCTTAAAATTTTTAAAAATACGATTGTCATTTTAATCAAAAAATTTTATCTTGATGCCATCGAAGGGTTCAACCACTGTTCGGGATTTTGGAATTTACTGCTCAAGATATACTAAATCAAAATTGAACACTTTTATAGCAAGCTTTCTCGAATTGGGAGATATTCAAAAGTAGAAAGAAGTATAATATCCAGATTCGGCTGGAGAAATGGTTTGATTAAACTTGGTTGTTCCCGTAAATGACAACCCAAACCTACTGTAATAAAAGAGAATGCGTGCCTGTCTGCGTGTGTGCATATGCGAGCGTTAGGGTCGGTCGAAAAATCGCGTTTTTCGAAACTTTAAAAGTTGTTACTTGATGCCAGTAGTTCAATGATTTTTTAAAAAGATTTTTGGGGAGCAAAGCTTTGAGGTGCCGCAAATGGCTTGAAATTTTGATTTCGAGTGTCCATTCGGCTCATAGAGAAAAGTTGCTACTTGCTGCCAGTAGTTCAATTATTTTTTTAAAGATCTGTTTCGGAGAAAAAGCTTTGAGGCTTGAAATTTTCACTTCGAGTGGGTAAGCAACAAACAATACACGAAATTCAAAAGTCTGCAATCGGTAAGTATAATGGACAAAAACGCATCAAATGTTTGGTGTATGTGTTAAAAGGCGTTGCATGGAATAAAAGGAAAGGTAAAATATTTTTTATTGCTAATAAGAGATTTAGATTTCCATTAACGATAATGGTCGGTAGAAGCCATTACAAGCAACTCCTAGACTTTTGGCCGACTTTTTGGAATAGCCAAAATCGCTTTACGGGCCTTCTAAATCTGACCAATATAACCCAGAACTCACACAAAGCAGGTAACTACAACATTCGTAAAAAACTGCATGCAACAATTAAGGAGCATGAGAATATAATTTCAGAATACAATTTCTTTACATATGACGGCAATTGAATCAGATCCGAATAAAACGTGCGTGCATTCTTCTTGAGAATAATTCAGAAACGATAATTTGCAATAACTGTGTAAAATAAAGGCAAATTGGATGTGTATGTGGAACAATTAATCTAACCAATATTAAATGAGAGAAAATTATGAAATCAGAAGTTCCTTTTTGGACGACTTGAAAAGCCCATAAACCAATAACTTGAAACTTGTAAATAAATGCTTCATTACATTTAAGTTAGGCCAAAATGCTAAAATAAATCCAATTTTTAATAGAAAGCAGTTCTGGCCGAAATCAATAAGTCAGGACTCATAGTAATAATTTTAGCAACAAATGCTAGTCATTTCTCAGAAAATGGATTTCCTTTCAAGATTAAGTTGTTAAAGTTCATTAAATTTCCAATATTTTCCATAGCCATTTTCATAACTAAATATTTTGACGCTTATTATATTTAGAATGAAATGAATCCGCTCAGACTGCAT
The DNA here is from genome assembly GCA_013235015.1 of Araneus ventricosus. Classification (NCBI taxonomy): domain Eukaryota; kingdom Metazoa; phylum Arthropoda; class Arachnida; order Araneae; family Araneidae; genus Araneus; species Araneus ventricosus. The sequence goes on along the minus strand of BGPR01002407.1, from coordinate 111,596 downwards.
TGACCAGGTTGCGTAGTGGACACATTAAAAGCTTAAAATTCATCGATAAGGAAAATACTTTTTCTTCTTGCCCTTGTTCCTGTCCTGCTTCTCCTGCCCACATCATTGACTGCATTGGCGCGTCTACGAGGCAGCTGTGGAGTGGGGAGGGCAAAGGACTTGTGGAGTTGTTAGAGCGACATGGTGTCATGGGCCTGGTCTAATCTTGGGCCAGGGGGACATGAAACAACAACAACAACAGAATGAAATGAGATAATAATTGAGTGCACGTCAGAATATTATTTTTTTGAAATTCTAATAAGAATTTTAGTTAATTAAAAAGTTGGAGTATTACCTATCGATAGCAATTGCGCAATTTTTCTCCCCGCAATTTTTTTCCTTAATTTTTAACATTATTTTTAAAACTAGCTAAGCTCGGGCAGAGCATCTGCTCTCCGTTATATACACACCAAGCATTTTCCGCCAGATTAGCGCATTCTGGCTTCTGATGCCAAAAATACAGTGCGCATCAACTATCGGCCAGAAAGAAATGGAGCCAAGCTGGCGATTCAGCGCTCCAAGAAAATTCGACAAGACAAAAAAAAGTGCCAGGTGGGGTGTGTATAACGGAATAGTACACAATATACGATGTTCACAATAGTAAGCGCTATGGTGTTCACCTCTATTTGTGCATTTGATGCGCAGACTTAAACTATTTTGACAATGATCTGAACATTCTTTGACTCGTCTAAGCCCATCAGCTTCATTTATAAATGATCTCTTTGAAATAATTTCATCCAAAGTTTCATTATATTGTAAGAGATATTGTGAAGTCGACATCGTAACCCTCTTTTATTTCGATAAAAAGTTGTTCTACACCAGAATGAATACAGTAGCAGGGTATGCCTATGAAGTTATGCTTAACATGGCTACCGGTTCTGTTTTGAAAGCAAACTGATCGTTGCCATTGACAAAAGAGAAATTAAACTCTTTTCTGTGCCGCGTACATAGCATTTTATACATTTAGATATTTTTTCGTAATATGCAATAATACTTTTCATATTATTTAATGAAATTCACACAAATCTCATTTTTTCATGAAATCGTTTAATCACATTATTTTTTCCATTTTAAAATAACAAATCTTGCCTTCTTTTATACATTAACTCCAAAATAACTTCCTTGAAGTGGGATGTTATCTACTTTTTAAAATATGTTTTCAGATTATTGAATGAAAAGATTTTTATTTCATCTGGTAAATTTTGCTCAGTAAAAGATTTTTTTCTCACTAGCTTCAAGTTGATACTTTTTATAATGCGATTGATTTTAACTTCGCAGTTAAAATGATTCTGTTTTTTTTATAGAATAAAAATATGATGTGATGCCCACTTGCACACATGCAATATACGCGTTAGAGCAAGATCGCAATCGATTAGTCATAAAAAATTGCACTCTGGGCTCAAGATTAGGGGGTGATCATATATGATCAGGCTATTTATCACATGAATGTTATAAATGTTTTCTTCTCGATTTTCAAATAAAACTAACAAAATTTTATTGAAAAAATCATGAAATTGAATGTAATGAAAATTCTCCTAAAATTCAATTATATTGTACTAGACTGTAAACAACTCCGATTTAAAATATATTCTGCATAATGACTGAGAGAAGTTTCTTCACAACTTTGGAATAAATCATTTGCCAATGGGTAACAGCCAATTTCAGAAACTAATTTTGTCTCCCAAACGATAGTTTATACACAAATTAATATTCTTAAAGGATGGGCTTTGTAAGCCGCACTTCTTCAACAGAAAATAAATGCCACCTACTATGATGACCTGGTGAAAAATAAGTTATCTTTTTAAGATCACTGTGGTATGTGTCATTTACGCAGATGTAGAAAAGTGCGCTTGTCATTGATTGGCATGTTTTATTGCTCGAAGAACGACAAATAACTTTATATTTGCCTTTGTAGATATAATCAGTTTATTTTGCGATCATTTTTTCTCCTAATTTTAACCCACCCTATTCAAAAATCCAAGTCGTGTTTATTGGCTTGGTTGAAAGAATTAAGCTTAGATATTACATTAAATCTAAAAAATAATCATGCAAACTGTAATATACAGTGGATATAAAAAAGGAAGAAAAAATTAAGAAGGAACATTTTTAGAGAAAAGCTTCTCTTATTATAAACTTTGGCGACCAATTTATTCACTGGGATTATCACGTGAGAAAAATATAAATAAAATTGTTTATGAGTAGCTTGATCTTAAAGCACCAAAGAAATTTTAAATTTAAAATTTTGATAGGCATGTAACTCGTACCATTTTAGGAGCCTTATACTTGTTCTGTTCATTGTGCTTTGCACCAATCCAGTTGTCTCCATCGTACCTAAAATTTGAATTTTTATCTGAGCGGGAACTCATTAAAACTTCACTTAACCCAATAACTTGCTTGCTGAATTGAAATATGCCCAAAAATTGTATAAGAATAATAAGTGAAACCTTTAAACATCAGAGTTTTTTTGTATACCAAAAATGTTTCATCATTTTTGTAATAGATTAGATAAATTTTGTTTACTGATACAATAAAAGAATTTAGTGCACTACAATAATAAAGCAAAGCTTCAAGCTCAAAGAGCGATAATATGCTTTAATTTATCCAATTATATTACAAAAAAGAGCAGTAATGTTTAGAAAAAACTATAAAACATGCGCATCATTACTTGATTTTGAATCTAAAACTTATCTGTGATTACCATAAAACTAAAAAAAGACATCAAGCTTTTTATAAAATGTATACGATAGTATCAATATATTGATACCTTGCTTTAGAAAGAAATACACTTGTTAAGAAAAAGCAAGCCAAATATTCATACCTTGGTTATCTATAATGGGAGAAAAAACCAGGGTAAAATATTTGTAGTAATAAAGCAAACGATATGGATTTCATCACAACAATGAAAAGATTATAAAATATTCCTCAAATATTTTGAAAAATTTATTAAAATAAGAAAAAAAGTTGTACGTCAATTAAGTTGGTATCAAAGAATATATATATATATTTCAATTTTTAGATACTGTAAAAATCATTTTTGTACTATAATATTTTCCGAATTTGTCAAAGAAAAACGTCGAAATTTCGCTTAATTTTTAAATAATTAAAATTCTCTTTAAAATTTAAAAAGATGCACCAAGGTAGGCATTCCCACCGTGCAAAGTATATTTATGTCAAATTTCGTAGCTGTAGGTCCAGCGGTCTGCCTTGTAGAGTGCCAACACAGACGCACACATTTTTTCCTTTATTATTAGAAAATATTTGGAGATTTTGACGTTACCTAAGTGTCCTTGGTAATATATCCCGACACTTCTGTTTAATGTCTGCTTCCAAGCGTTTATTTGTTGCCTACGCACTTTTGTAGACGTCACAAACTCTTTATCAAAAATAGCATCACGCTGGCACATGCTGGAAATAAATTTCCTAGAATATTCTAATTCGGGTAAAAGAAAGAAAGAAAGAAAAAAAAAAACCCGAACACATTGTCGGTATACTGCTAAAAGTGAGCAAGTCAAAGGAAAAAGGAGAATGAGTTAATGTGTTCTTTCAAAATGTCATATTTGTAACAGAAAAAAATTAAACAAAAAAACACGCATATAGTTACAGATCAGTATACAATATATACCGCGCATAAGCACAATGCACAATTTTTTTCTGTTACAGCGATGACACTTTAAAACAACAAGAATGCATTAACTCATCTTTTTTTTTTATTTCCACTTGGTTCTGTTAGCAGTATATCGACCATATGCCTTTAATACTGTCTGGCATCTAGCGATATTGATGTTGATCATCTGTTTATTTACGAGTCATTTTTTAATCTTGATTTTCAGCTATAGATGGCAGCACGAAAATGTCCATGAAGCATTTCGCAACAGGGACTGGGAATCTTGATCGCATTTTGGAGCTCATGAGATAGCATTTTGGAGCTGTAACTAATAACCTACAGCCCAGTGGATAAGATGGTCCTGAAAATAAATATATAAATAGTGTTTTTAGTTTATAGTTTTAACTGGCAACTTGACTGGTGCATGTACATAAAATACAAACAAAATCAATGCAGCAGAAGTTTTTTACTTGAAATCAGGAAATAATATAAAAGCACAGTAAAAAAATTTAGTAATGGTTGATTAATTGTTGAGTTATGTATATAAATTTTGAATGTACGATTCATAATTATGAAAAGATCATGCAACCAACGGAAGTAACATTTCAAAGTAATAAAAACCGTGAAATTTGAATTTTAGAGAACCAATTTCGCATCTGCTTTTTCTCTTATGTTGATGCAAAGTATTTCAAATTCAAATCAAAGTATTGCAATGTAAATTTCTGATTCAGCATGTGAAGCTTTTTAGCTTTAGAAAATTTGTTATAAAAAGTTGACAAGTAGGTGGATACCAAAAGTTCTTGATTAGCCCCAAGAGCCCATAAATGGTGTTTAATGAAGCATAAAAAATTCATATTTATACCTCTGAAAAAACCCTTTATTTTCTTAATCTCGGCAGTAGTTGTCGACAACAGTAAATTTTGTCGCGAAATACCATTTTTCTATAGGGCCAGATTTCCCATAGGGGCAACCTAGGCCATGGCCTGGGGCGCAAGAATCGGTGGGCGCATATGCAGAAGAACTAATAACCAAATATTTACAAACTTTTCAGTATTATTATTAAACGGTCATATAAAATGATGTTTTTGAAATTTAGATGAGTTATATTAAATATATTGAACGATACATTTTTTTCGTCTTCTGTGGACCTTACCGTCTCTTGCCCTTGCACTTCTTTGCATTGAAATATATTTAATAAGATCTGTCCACTTCAATGACCTTTCAAGCCTATTCACGGACAAAAGTGCGAGTGAAGTAGTTTTAGTAGGTATTTGACACGATTTCAAGAAATTCGATGGGGTATTTTTGCAGGTGTTAATGTTGTGTTATTTCATAAGTAGTGTAATTTTGAATTAAAAATTTAATGTGGTTCAAAGATTATAAAGATTGTATCAAGTGATTATATGTTTCAAAGATAAACTATTGTATATGAAATTGAAAATTGTGTATTGAGAGGGGGCGCAGAATATGTTTTGGCATAAGGCGTAGAAATGTGTAATCCGGCCCTGCCTTTCTGTTAGCTCGGCAGCCGCTCACTAGACGTGCGCAAAGCAAGCAACCTTATGACTTGAAGTTGATGAAAAAATGTAAGTTTCCCGACATAAGTTGCTTTCTTTGTCACATTTCATGCGTATGTCGGGCTAACGAAAAATACCCATTTTTATGATATATTTTTGAATTAAAATGCTTTTTAAGCCACACACATCATGCAATCTGGTTATTTCAAAGTATTTAAGAAAATACTTTTGTCTTTGAGTTTAGTCATGCTTACTGAAATTACACTGACTGTAAATTACTGTGATCACCGTTATTCGGAATTTTTCATAAATGAGTTAATTTCTGTCGGTTAAAATTTATAAGTCAGAAGGAAAATTATCAGTGATTTGCTAATGCAGATGAATGAATTTGTGTAAGAAATATCAAGGAAACAAAGTGGTGGATGAATAAAACAAACTTTGTTAGAAATCGAATTTCTTGAGTGATCTCTAAATAAAGTTAATTTTTAGAGAAAAAAAGGAGTAAAAACGTAAAAGGTAACGAATAGCTTACAGAAATAGTATGGATTCTGATGTGTGAAGCATACTCAATCAATTTATTAATCAAATCATATGAACATTACTAATAATGGTGCTCCGCAACCTTGGGCTTGAGATTTGCTGCGGTTTTTTTAGGTATTTTCATGGAAATTTAATTTTGTGCTTTCATTTGCTTTACAAGGGCAATGTACTCGATCTTATGTAAACTAAAACCAAATACCGCTTAAATTTCAGAACACTATTCTTAAAATTTTTTTCATGTTTTTTTATCATGCTTGTAGCTCAGTATGACTCAAATTTTGTGAAATTGGCTGATTAACTCACAATTAAACAGTCCTGGCAAACTATGAATTAAAGTATTTGGATTATGTTAAAAAATTCTGCATCATTTTGTTTAAAATTATTTTTGAATTTAAATTTTTTATACGCGAGATGCTACAACCAACTCTCATGAATGTGATCCGCAATCAAATGCTTTGACATTTTAATTTGCCACAACATTTATTATTTAAAAACTGCTTATATATAGATTAAATTAAAGCCAATAAAAATATCTAGTTTGAAGGTTTGAGAGAAGAAAGGGTGTCCCCAAAAACTTGTAAACCTAAATCCCCTATAGGGTTTAATCCGGCCTGGTTCCAATGAAGGACAAGCTGCGCCAAACCTGAGTTGAATTCCTAAAATGCTTTGGTTGGTAAAAAGTTTATGCATCAAAGATAAAAATTCGATTAATTGTAAAAGCAAAAAACTTGAACAAAAGAAACAGATTAAAATCTTATCGGACAAAGGGAAAATACTAAAAATTTAAGTATAATGAAGAAGGCCGGATTACCAAATTAGCAATTGGCTAGGGACCCCGCAACTTTCGGAGGCCCTGGGGCCTCGAGATCTTTTTTTTAAAGTATTTTTAGGGTAATATAATTCTGTGCTTTCATTTGATTTATGTGTACTAGGAATTAAAATGGAGTATACTTGTTTTTGTAGTTTTGGAACTTTATAATAGTCTCTTCCATCGAGGTTTTATAATACTGTTTTGATGGGTTCCGTCTCACATAGGAATAAGAGGAAATGAACAGGCTGATAATGCCGCCAAATCGGTCTCTCATTTTTCAAACACGCCCATCCCACTTTGCGATTTGAAGAAAATATCTACTACCTATCTATCCAAATATCTACTGCTTGGTGATCAAATGCCTATGCGTCCACACTGTAATAGTGGTATGACAAATCCCCATATCCTGATCGAATGTCCTGCTTTAACTGCTCATCGCTTGCAGCACTTACATACGACAGCAGTGATTCTTCCAATGTTGCTTGGTAGACAACCACATGTTCATCTTTTTTACTTTTTAAAAATATATTACTTTTTCCCCTTGTTTAAACTCGAATTTTTTACTATGACTTCACTATTAATTGATTAAAGTGATTTCTGACTCATTTTAATTGAATTTTATTCCATTGAAAGTCCAAGATTTTTTTCAGAATTTACCTTACGATAAATCAATACTTGTTTGGCGTAGCGTAGCCTACAAACAGACTCTTGAGCCATAAAACATAAAACAAGTCAAACCAAACCTAAAATGGAGTATTTTCTAAATTTCAGAACATCTTTCTTAAGATTTTTTTAAGTGTTCAAATTTGATTACAGATCAGAGTAGTTCATTTATTTTTGCAGTTAGATGATTAACTCACAAATGAATTATTAGCAATGGCGTTAGGATATTTAGGTTGTGTTAAAAAGTCAGATGTAATTTTTATCATTTTGTTTCAAATTACTTTTAAATTTGAATTTTTTTTATGTGCGATTCTCTTGAAAATGACCTGAATTAAAATGTTTTGTTCGTTCAGTTTCTCGTGATATCTATTACTTTAAAAACTGCTTATATAGAAATTAAATTAAAATAAAAAAATATCTAGTTTTGGAAGTTGGGGAGTTGAAAGGCCCCCTAAAAAAATGCATTGACTGAGGGCCCCTATAGAGCTTAATCCGACCCTGTCTGTACGTGTTTGTGTTGGCGTTCTACAGATCAGACTGTTGAACCTAGAGTAACCAAACTGGCACCAAAATATTTTGAAAGATAAGAATAAGCACTTCGGAGCATTTTTTTCGAATTTTAATTAATTAAAATTAAATGGAATTTTGGCGTTCTTCAGCAATAACTTTCTGGTTACATTTTTCTTTAGGAATTTACAAGCAATTAACAATAAGCTTTTAGGTAAATTAGAAAACATAACCGGTATACTGAAAGTTTATGCTTATTATCCTTTAAAATTTTATACTCATGTTTGAATCCAGCTAACTTAAAGTTGGATTAATTGAATTTCAACCCTTTTCGCTTTTACGTCATAGTTCAAATCTTAGATGTGTAAAATAACAAACTCAGCTCCTAAAATGGTGTTTTTAATCCGAGGTAAAAAAAAAAAAAATACGTAGCTCAAGGGGCAAATAATTAGGCAGGTGCGTAAAGCCCAATGAACAGAGCATGCGCAAGGATTCTAAAATAATAAAGATTAACTGCCTATTTCAGGGGTCTCCAAATTACGGCCCGCAGGCTAACACCGGCTCGCGAGAACCATCAATCTGGCCCGCCACAGTTCATTTTGATTATATTAGAAAATTTACAATGTAAGTAAATCATTCAAAAGAATAATTAGATGTTTTTATGTAACGACCAGTTAAGGAACACAATAACTGACATACACAACTACTGTAGAGCAAGAAGGCACCTCCGCCACAATAACATGTCCTTGACGTTTGCCCCTAAGTACCAATCGAAATAGCGAACTGAGCGGAGCCACCTAAGCGCCCTAGATACCTCACTCCCCGGATAGTTCCAAAACAAAACTTTGCTCGTAATTCAAAACTACAGTATGTTGGTATGATGAGCTAGCTAGATCTTGGCCTCTGGGACTTAGTGGACGAGTCAGTGTGATCCTTAGGCCAAAAGGTCCGGAGAGCCCTGGTCTATTACAATACAAAGTTCTAAATACATTTCTCAAAGAAATTTGAGTAACACAGGAGATTTATTTGGCATGAAAGACTATCAATATGCTTGGTAAGCAAACTGGTAGCAAAGGATGGTTAGTATATACAGTAAAATCTGTTTATAACTATATTTTAAGGAACCTAGAAAAAATATCGTCTTAGACAGTTTATCGTTGATGACAGTTTCAGCATTTGAGCATCCAATGTTTATGCATGTGTGCATGTACTAATTAATTTAATTGCACTTATTGAGTCATCTTACAAATACTCGAGTGAAATAAGATTGTATTTTATACAATTTAAATGATTTGAACTTTTTTAAGAACTTCAAAGAGAAAATTTTAGTTAATATTTTAATAACAATAAAAATATGTGTAAAAAGGGTATTTAAGCATAATTTTATTAATAAAGCCAGTGTTTTAAGTAATATCTTCAAATGTCAATATTTTACGCCGTGCCATCGTAGATTCAAGGCAAAAACGAACTTCAATTAACAACTGGTCAGTCTGAAGTGCTGCCTGAGAATGAATAGGTTTGACAGTGCCCAGCCGAAGACCAAGGCGGTGCACCCCCCCCCCGATACTTCCTGCAGCAACAGGTTCCGGTTTTTAACCTTTTTTTCCCAATTCCCCTGTTATCTCATATTCTGGAGTATGGGGTGTCGTTTTCCAAGGGGGGGGGGGGACAATCGGGATTGTACTATATTAGCTTTTTAAGGAGGTAAAATTATCGTCATAGACAGGTGCATCTAAAAAGTGATCATTGCTGTAGGCAGGTGAATTGAGTAAATAGGCATTCCGCCGGGACCATAAAATATTATTATAGGCCAGTTTATCGTTATAGACAGTACCCTTATACGCAGTTTTCACTGTAATAACTATGTACTTGAACGGGCAGTTAGTATAAATAATGTGTTTTTATATTTGAACGAATCACCCCGCAGTATATGCAGAAATATCTTCTAGATTTTGTCTCGTAAATTAAATGATTGAATACATCGCTTGCAACAGTAGATTAAAAAAAATATTAACAGTCTATAATCCACTTGAGCAACATTAATTTTTTAATTTTCTAAATTTACTTTGAACCGTTGTATACATAAAAGCGGAAACAATACGCAGTTCGTTTCAGAAGTGGACTCCGCGCAAGGATGATACGCAATGAGCAAGAAGAGGACATCCGGAGTTCTTCTTTAGGCACGTTTTTCCTTTAGCTATTCCTTTCCGATTCTCTTTTTGAATCGCACGATTTTGTTTTAAATCGAAACTTGTGTAATGTTTCTATATATTGCTTGGTAAAAAATAAGCGTCTCCTCCTCTATTCTTCACCTCACTCCTATTTTGATGAAATCAAAGGATGCTCATGCCTTGAGGGTAGCCGTATCTGAAAGCGGACATTACCTAAAATTTTTTGAATTTGCTTACGTCGAACTTATAGAGACAAAAATATTAATACTATTCTAATTTCCTAATAACACCTAAGTCATTCTTATACAGTGTAATTTTTTCATCAAAATTCATCAGCAAACACCCCATCATTTTCAAGATTTTCACTGGATATCTTTAGAAATATAATTTTTTTAAAAAAATTGAAGTGAGAGCAAGTATGCAGGAAAAGCCACAAAATTTCCACCTTTCCTCTCATAACTTATCTGGAATTTCTACGTATTTATGCAGATTATATAATATTATATTTATTAAAATAGTTATTATTTATTGCCCAACCTTACATGGTATTATTTTTACGAAGTTCCTTCGGAAGTTTGGAAAATGTTTCAGTAAATGATAGGAATGATATTTTTCATTTATTATGTTTTAATGAATAGGTTCTTTTCTAAACATTTTATCAAACGCTGTTACTCGCCATCTTGACAATTTTTTTAACAATGTTAAACAACGCCTTTACAATAAACTGTGTGATAAATAACCCATTTTTTCCCCTTAAAATATTTTATTTCAGCCTTTTACTTTTTTGCTTTGTATTCTTGCGTTTAACATCAGAGTATGTGTTTTTACCGAGATTGAGTCTTAATAATCTGACATTCCAGTACAATATTTAATGATACTTTGTTTGAGGTACTGTCTTCTGTGCAGTCTTTTCGTAAGGATTTAATACTATGAAGTTATTATCATTATTTTTTTTTTTGAAAATGCAGTTCTGAATGAATAGCTTTAAGGGATTTCATTCTTAATCCTTAAACGCCCGATTTATTAAAAAATAATTTTAAAATGTTTTTTGACTTTTATTTTTTGAATAAAATATGGTAAAATACTTTAAAAAATCCTATTTTGTTTTAAATATGGTTTACGGCTGAAAAACAGTTTGTTTCCAACTGACAAAAATGGGCTTTATATTTCAGAAAAAAAAATTTCCATGATAAAATTCTATAATGTCAAACACACATGGAATTTAATAAATAATAATACGGATCAGGAATTTCCTTCAACATTGTAGAACAAAATATGGTATTCTCAAGCTATAAACAAAGTTAAAAAAGATGCGGTCTCAAGTGAAAAATATCCATTTATTTTTATTTTTTTGTCAGCACTCAAGCTTCCATCTATATGTTGGAAATTGATTTAATAAAAATTTCAGTATGTATCTTGTTGGCAACAACAGACATTAGAGCTGCAATCTGATTCTCAAGATTTTAGGAGACAAAATTGGGTATGTTTCTTAAAGGTAACACTGGGCCTTAAAGAATTAATTTAAGAAACAAGTTCAGTTTATGAAAAGTGTCATTTGATACTTAAGCTTCCAGTTTGATAAATTTATGAATGAAACCATGATTTTCAAAACTTTCTAGCCCGATTAATTTAGTTTATAACTCTGGAAGATAACATAAAAAACCTAAATAAAAAATTTTGTTAAAATGCTTTGCAAGAATGGAAAATTCTAATTGAGATTTAAACATTCAGCAGCAAATAAAACGCATGAAAAAGTTTCTAACATCGGATAGCTGAGAAAACAGTAATTTTAAAACTTAAATTTAAAAAAAATTAATTAAAAATTTTAATGTTGCTATATTTTATTTAATTATTGTTTAACTGTTGAAAAATATTTTTTGAAAAAGGAAAGAAAAAATTCTCGAAGTTATGTCCACCGATCACCCATCCAAAGAACAACATTCGCACACCGCTGAGAGAAAAAAAAATCAAATTCTCAAACAATGGGCTTGCAAGTTATACGCGTTGGTATGCTAACTACAGCATGTCTGCTTTTATCACTCTTTGTCAGTAAGAACGATTTGTTCTGTCAGAATCCGATATCGTGTTCCTTCTGAACTCAGTGGTGAGACAGCTCTGCCCTACAATAACGAAAAACGAATGCAAATTACAGCTGTCAGATGTAAAAGCTCACACCGAATTGCAAATTAAAAGCTTTTTTTTTTATCTCGATCCGTTTACATCTCGCATTTGCTTAAAGCGGAATAACTGCTCGGCATTTTAATCACAGGTGTGGTATTCGATTTCTCCTTTTTGTTTTTATATGCTGAATGAGAATGAAAAATACCGATCGGCTTTTGTTGTAAAAGTAACCAATTTTCTTTTAATATAAACAAGTTAGCTACATTGAACTCGAATTCAGATTCTATTGATTTATTATTATTATTTTGCTTTTACTTTTTAGCGTATGAAGTATAGGCAGAGAGAATTTTGTAATTGTCGAAAAATTCGACCTCGAGATGTTGATGAACTTTAGTTTAGGCCTTCCTGGGCTCGCGAATAAAACATCTTCGAATAGCAGAGACGTAATCAAGCTTTTGCACAGTAGATAAACATTTAAATGATAGTAATAAAGGTAAAAGAAAAGTAGTAGTAAAAAAAGTTTGTAAGTACTGATGTTTGCAGAATGGTAAACTTTCAAAAAGAAGTTTTATTTAAAATTCTTCTAATAACAGAATCCTTTCTCATTGTTTATAAGTTCTCCGCCAAGAACGTTGCTGCTATTTGAACAGTCGTACGGATGTTGTTTCAGTACCTGGGTATTGCTTGGTATATTAGTCAGACTTTTTCTGGACTTACGAGAAGCATTGATTTTTAATTTCTTATTTTGTTTTATGCCATAATTGCGGTGGATTTCATCAACATTATACAAATGCTGTTGATTTAAAAATAAATTTGTATCTGCCCGCTTACAGAAATGACTGACTATTAAATCTTTGAACACCACAAGAGATGGATATCGTGAGTCTTTTTGAAGAACTTCATGGACAGCCGTCGGTATTTCTAACCATGGAAGCTTCTGAAAGAATTTTTGCCAGAAACTAGTTTATATTTGTCTTATACAAAAGTAATATTTTTTTGAATTGCAAGATCAGTCCTGCGCAATTTAGCCCTTTGACTAAATCATACAATCATTTTTCCAATTTAAAATATGCTACTTAAGAAAGTCACTAGATTCATACCTTTATCAGAATTTATCCTGCTAAGCTTGAATATGTTTTCTGAAAAACTGAAAACAATTCTTATTCATTGTCGAAGGAAGATCCCCAAAACATTTGATACTACAGCGCATGAAGTTCAGTTATATAGGTCGTTTTACAACTATTCTGAAACAGCTGTTCTAAAGGAAAAAGAGCATTCAATGCATAATTATTTAGAATATTCAAAATAAATATTTAACGCACAGTTTTCAGAATTAAATAGCTGTCTTTAATGACATTCAGTGGATGGGCAGGAGAGGTGTTTGAAATGAACAAATTCCTTAAAATCTCGAAGGCGAATTTTTTGGCGACTATATTGAAGTAATTAAATGAATGCACAATAATATGATGAACATAATGTCATGTGCCATCTAAAATCTGACTCCACTTTGTCTTACGCTAAGCACTAACGTTGCGCTCTTTTTCCTCCTGCAAGACACTTAATGGTTTCCAAAATTAATTCGGTGCACTTGATGAAAATGAATTGCACTTGAGAATGAATTAAATCCATACTTTCTTAATGTGTACATTGCCAGCGGAAAAGTAAACAAAAAAAGAAAGAAAGAACTTTCTTGAAAATTTTTTAACTATTTTTTAGCAGTTTATGAGAGTAAAAAAAAGAAAAATAGAAGGCAGTGTTATAAAAAAATAATAATAATTGAAACTATTGCCGAGACTTATCAGCATGCGATTGTGAATAATGTAAGTAAAGGATCATTATAAAATCTCAAACACAGCAATCACATATATGTATTTCACTTTGTATCATTGACAGAATTTCCGCCATTATTGAATATATTTCTAGTACCCTTCCAAGACCCTTGAAGACCCCCCTCCAAAGATATGTTTTTACGCGTAGCTCCCATTGAGAAAGAATACACTGCACCGTAGCATCGCTTTCGAACTCACTCTTCTTGCAATTTATTGCATTCGAAAAAGCAGTCTCACAGTCGGCGACTGGCATATTTGCAGTCGAATGATACGATGCGCAGCAGCCGACTGCCAAAAATCGTGATCAGATTGATAGCATAAATAGATTAAAAATGTGGGTCTTTCTGACAGACGTAGCACGAAGAGAATGACAGATGGTTTTTCGTATCACGGCAGAAAAGAAATAATGACGCATTAAAATATCAGACTCAGCTTCGATATGTGCTCTTCCAACGTGAGCGGCTCATCGGTAAATTAGTTAATTACGTCCAGATTTATCTGAGATTAAAGAGTACGATAAATCAATTACTGAGTACTATGAAACAATTTTTTAAAAGTGGCGATTACGCATTGAGAGGAAAACCTATCATTTGATCTTGCCATTTGCATCTCTTCAATACCGGTGAAACTAATCAATCTGCTCTGAAATTAGACTTAAATTGACTGGACATTGGTGTCTCTGTCTGGTATGAACGTCTCATTAATTAGTCAAATGATTGAGATTACGTGGAGGGGGATATTTTAGAAAATATACGGTAGAATTCTCTTTAGGTGGTCCCCTTGACATTGCAGTCAAGTCATGAATTATTTTGTGTCTGATTAGCTACGGATCGCCTCTTGGGAGGCCATCTCTAGGATGACGTCGTGCAATAACTGTACAGAATATTAGAAAAGGAATATTAATGAGGAAAACACTTCCGGCTTAGTTGGACTTAACATCCCGGCCTGACAGGTATAGTCAAAGTTTTAAAACTTATCTTGAAATCTGAACCGGTTAATGTTTCATTCTGATTTATCCTGTAGCAGAAAATTGCTTCAATATGTTGGTGATTCTGCTTTCTCAGCATCTCTATTAAACTTCAAAAGATATTTCGATAGGTTATTTGAGAACCAAGTTATGGTATAGATTTTCAACTAGCCTATACTAATGCTTACATTGAACTATGCTCCCAGGAGCTATGTAGTGCAGATACTGTTAAAATTGTCATTAAGTAACGAAGTGAATTTGGAAATGAGTTATTTGTTTTTATTGAAAAAAAATTTAAAACGCCAAAGCCATGAATAGAAAAAAAATTCTAACTATAAATATGATTGCTTACCATCCTCATAACATAATATACAGATGTTTCTTTTAATTTTTTCTTCAACCTCTTTCTTTTATATCAACGGCAATTTATAAATTGAGGCTTAGAAGAATACGTTAATTAATTTTGCCTGTATTGAATATCAAGTGCAAGCAGTGGCGGCTCGTCCATTAGGACTGCAGAGCTGCAGTCTTCCGTGAAATTATTTTAAAAGCTTGTATTTTTGTTTTCATCTTAATTTGATTATTTTTTCGCTTTGATAGTTCAATAACCAACAAAAATGACAAAAAGTAATAAAGAACGTAAAAAGAAGACGGAAAATCAATCAACAAGTAAGAAAGACATAGGCTTGAGCTGCAGAGGGTTTTGCCTCTCAAAAAATTCGCGCACTGAGCAACGCTAAGCAATAAATCAGAAGAAAACAGTAACCCTTTCTCCCTTTGAATTTAGAAGCACTCGAACTGCAGTCATCACAGACCGCGTTTGGCGAACGACTTTGGCCTTCGCTTCCACATTTTGCTTTTTTTCGCTTTTAGAATGTTTGACAGCTGATGATTGTGTTTGGATAATTCTTGATTTATGGGTTTCTTTCACTTCATGCTGCCTCGTTAAAAACTTGTTTGGTTTATTGATTATTCGTTTTTTATTGTTAGAAATCGTTTTTCGAAAACGAGATTATTTTTTAAATATAATTTTCTAAAATATTATTCAGTTAAAACTTTATATAAGGATGGATCAATCATTATTATTAGAGGTTTCTAAGAAAAGCTGAACGTTGCAGACTTTAAAAAATCGTATTTTCACAGCTTTCCTGAGCGAAAAATTGAATATAAAAAATGCAGGCCTCATTTTTTGCATAAACATTTTGGATTTGGAACATTTGGAACGGATTTGAACATTTTTCCAAAACCCAGTCCCAGCGAAAATGTTTGAAGCACTGCTTGTTTTTGAGCTGACGAGCCGCCACTGAGTGCAAGTGTATTGAATGTACCGTGCTATACCGCAGGTAAAAACCTTAAGGCCAGCAAAAACTATTAAGATTATAGATAAATTTAAACTCAGAAGATGGATGCATAATAATGTTTATCATAAAGTTGAAATACAAATGAAATCAATGAAGTCAACAAAACGCATTTGTTAACTTTTTTTCATGAAAATAAAGCAATACACAAAATCTTTATTTCGGCCAGTTTAAAACCTTTAATGACATCAAAATAAAAAAAAATAGTAATACTGAAATAAATATCTATCTCCTCGTAGACCCATGATTGTTTTTAATGATCTCAAGTATCCTATCTATCATGGTTAGTATAAATTTTTGACACAGTTAAGGATTGGTTTTGTATCATTCATCTTCAATTGTGGACCTAAATGCTACAGAAGAGAAAAAATGCCCCTCCCCCTTTTTTTTTTTGATAAACTTTTCTTTCCAGCTCACCTCGCAAGTGCTCTCAATAGGTTTTAGATCAGGGCTTCGGGTTGTCCTCTTCAAAACTTCAGGATTATTAGTTTGGAAACATAGTTTTGTCGTATTGCTTCTATGGATAGTCGCATTACCTTGTTGGTATAGCTATTTATCCCCTGAAGAACAGTTACAGCAGACAAAAGGACCCCAGTGAGAGTTCCTATATACGTATGTGAATTCCTTTTCTAGAAAGAAATGCATGAGACCCCACGCGATTAAAAAAAACAGCCCCATATCATAACATATCCACCACCTAATCGAAACTTTGAGAAAAAGATTTTTCACCCAACTCTCATATGCGATACTTTTTTGCGTAATATCCAGATGATTGTTTTGATGGGCAACTAGAATGCCTTAGGAGAAATTTATAATGTATTACAGATAATCCTGTTTCGAACAACATTGGCTATTAAATTTCCACGAATAAACGAATGTTTCTCTCATGTTCTGATTAATTCATAAGCTAAGCGTCTAAACAGGCAGTTTTCGTCTCCTATTGTCTCTCTTATATTCTATTTAAAATTTTTCTTGAAAAGGGCAGTTTATCACCTCGAGAACAGGTTTTGATAGTCTTTGTTTTAACATGCATCTTACAGAAATATTGTACAAAGAAAAAAACTGAGGTATTCGCTTTAAAAACGTAGCATGATAATCCCACAAATTATAAATAATGTAAATCGTTTCAGTCAAAAGAATGAGAAATAAAATAGCAATAAATTGAAAAGTCTAAAATGTATTTTTGTACAGTTGCATGTGAGCCTTTAATGATTGCAATGCTGATAATAATTGTTCAAATTCTGTTCTTGCTGTTTTCTTTCATAACTGCATGTCATTAGATTTTGTCTTCATGAAAATTCCCCTCAACTCAAAAGGATTCTTTTCTTTAACACATCTGAAACTCAGTGCAAAGAAGTTTATAAAAATGTAGTGAGTTTTCTTTTTCTTGTGTTGTCAGTTTTCTTTTTTATGTATTGTGAGTTTTCTTTTTAATGTGTTGTCAGTTTTCTTTTTTTATGTATTGTGAGTTTTCTTTTTTATGTATTGTGAGTTTTCT
>BGPR01002407.1:32191-93961 GCA_013235015.1 Araneus ventricosus | reverse complement strand
ACAATGAATATCCTAAAAGCTTTCGAAATTTAAAAGGAGATGAAAAACCAAGTCGTTAACGAAGAACCACAACATTTTTTGCTATGAATATATCCGAACGGTCGTGCCGACTGAAATAGTAGTACTTTATCATCTTAATCCATTGCAGAAGAAACACAGCAATAGAAAAATTTTGAAATTCCGTTGAAGCCTCAAGCAGTTAGCAGAAATATAAATAATTCAGAACAGACTGACTACATGAATTTTTTGGGGTAAAAAAACAGGATTTAATCTCACGATCCTCCAGTCACGAAGTTAAGATCGTCAAATGGAATTTTGAAAAAGCATTTCGTAAAATCTAATTGTAAAAGGATTATTTGGTTGAGCTTCTATCCAAGCAAAGCAAAAACTACCTGAAAAGATTTCAAAACGATCTAACTGTAGAAATATTTTTCTGACCTCGATGTATGTTTCTGTATTTATATGATTGCTTGATAATGAAATGCCAATGCCTTGCGTCAAGTGACCAAACGTCTTATTTTGATTCTTTGTCTATGTTTCAAACCATTTGGAGTGTTTCCCTTGACCTTCTCCAGAGTGAGTAATATAAGTCTCCATACAAATTGTGAAAGCGGTGACTAACGTTTATTTTGTTCGTACAAATGGTATCATATGATGCTACAGTTACAGAATATGTTCCACCTTCCTGTCGACACATAATGGCAATCACTCTAACCAATTTTGACCAGGTAATTTTTGTACATGTTCAGTGACTGCTCAAAGAACTCTACCCTACGGGCAGAACCGTCCTCTGTCAGGTGTTGCAACATCTGCAGCTTGTATGGATGCCGCTTGTTAATATCGCAAAATGCCCATAGCACTGCTTTGGCTGATTCCCATTTGCGCAGCGGGTCCCTTTCGACGGACTCCTGGCCATCGCTGCTCGCACCTGTGTTGACGTACCCTCATCTGTTGCAGTCTTTGGTCTTCCAGATCTGGCGACCTTTTGAATTTCATGATTAAATATTGTCACTATGTCATGTCTTATCTGCGTTCTGTGCGTTGCATTGGAAGTAAGCGCTACATGGCGGGTGGTACCATTCCCAGCCAACAGAATAATGTCAATCCGTTCTTCCTTCGTCAGTGGCATCTCTTTTGAATTGGTCCACCTTCCTCAGAACGAAAAAGGAATTAGTCATCTCTTTCACCATTTGTATGGAGACTTATGACTCACCCTGTAGTATATTTACACAATATGGCGCGTTTTGTGTTTCGCTTCGTAGTATAATGAAGAAAATCAAGTATGCTTTTCGGACATCTTTTCTTTGACCAACTGGCCCTAAAATTGACACAGGCCTACAATTTAAATGTCACCAAATTTCAATTGTCTAGCTTGTTGCTCTTTTTAGTTATTGTGTTCGCACACACACAGACGGGAAGACAGACTGACTTCCCGTTGACGTATTTATTCCAAAACTTGATAGAGATTTTTAATGTTGGTGTAAAGACCGCATGCCAAATTTCATTCCTCTACCTTGTTGCAGTTTTGACTTATTGTGTTCACAAACAGACAGATAGAACGCCTTCCCATTCCCCCTTGCGTCAATGCAGTTACTAAATAACCTAACATAACCAACACAGTTACTAAGCTGTTGTGTGAGATGGGACAAACAGACTGACAGACATAATTGCAAAAATGAATTTTTCGGATTGAGGGAGGGCCCGGATTTGTTCCGATTTTGAATAAAATTCGGATTGTCTCATTTTTACTTTCTCGTATACGAAGTGTACAAAGAGAAAGTATTGCAATCGTCAAAAAATTCGAACTCGAGTTTTTGACGAATCTCCACGTTTCAGACAGCCCTGAGTCCGAAAAACACAATTTTGAAATTCTATCTGTCTGTGAACACGATAACTCGAAAACTATTAGAGCTATGGGGATGAAATTCGGTATGTGATCTTTCACATAATTTGTAGGTTTCACATAATTTGTAGGTAAATTTTGGACAAAATCCGTCTACGGGAAGTCTGTCTGTCCGCGTCATGTGAATACTGTAACTCAAAAACTTGAATAGCTAGATGGATGAAATTTGGTACACAGTTCATTTGCATTTTTGTTCATTACATCATAAATGTAAGGTCCGTAAAAAAGTTTAGACCAAATCCGTCGAAGGGTTGACTGTCTGTCGGTCTGTATAATCGCATACTTGTAAAAATTATATCTCCTAAACCCTTTGGCTTAGATACATAAAAATTGGTATGACGGTTGCTAACATTAACTATAGATATGTGTCCAAATTTCGTTTTAATCGGTTAAAAAAAAGGCGTTCAAATTGCATATTCATTTTTTTTTACTTGCGTACTGGAAGCAATCTCAGAGCATGCGCAAATAATTCAGCTATAGAGAACTAGGTCATTTCTCCTGTTTTCTTTTCGCTCGCGCACGCCCTCGCATTAGCGGAGCTTGCTAGAGTGTGATAGAAAATAAATATTGCTAAGTTTTAATACATACGCATCTCTTTGAATATGATTCTTCAC
This sequence comes from Araneus ventricosus, assembly GCA_013235015.1. Taxonomy (NCBI): domain Eukaryota; kingdom Metazoa; phylum Arthropoda; class Arachnida; order Araneae; family Araneidae; genus Araneus; species Araneus ventricosus. Next base: position 91,444 of record BGPR01002407.1, on the reverse strand, counting down.
CTAAATATTTTTCAATCACCATAATCTACAATGAGAAACCTTCTGATATTCATTACACTCTGGATTACAGTAGGTTCGAATTTTTTATCCACGCAGGGGGAGGGGAAATGTCAAATTTTTGAAAAGTATACGAGAAAGTTTAGGGGAGGCCACTCCCGCTGGTCTTACTTATATTTAAAAAAGTCGATATAAAGATAAGAAAAAACTTAACTAGATTTAATTTTTAAAAAAATAGGTTCTGAAAATTTCTCACAACCAACTTTTACTATAAGCAGAATGTGATCACCCTATTTTAACCCAAATTGCAATTGCTTGGAATCTTATTAATTTCAGTTACGGGTAAAACTGTGCTATCAGCAGTATCGATAGTAAAGTGACCAGGTTTAGCCAGGACAGTCCCGATTCTGTCTCTTTGCCCTGGCCTGATGGATACCCATACTCCTCACAGTCTCAATATCTAAAACGACGCAGATTGGAATTCGGACTGAACGCTTTCTATTTTTATTTTTACTTTTTTTATACTTAATTTGCATTCCTTGACGGCATTTTTCGATTTCCAGAGTAAAATATTTGTAAACATTTAGTGACTATAACTAAAATAATTGACCCAGCTCGTCGTTTACGTTGATACTGAATTTTAAAAAAATGTTTCGTTGGTATTGAAATTCAGTTCAGTTCCTTTTTTCCGTAAATATAATCAACACACTAATTTATATATACGCATTATTCACTTAAATTATCTATGCAGTTTTCATGAAAATACGATTTGCTTAATACATTTTTTATGATTAAAAATAAAAGACATGAGCATGCAAGAGAGAACTGGTATTCCTACATAACATTTGTATTTTATAGTCTTAAGTTATGATTAGTAATGAAATCTGGAATGTTTTTCGCAATTTGACAAAACTATTTTCTCAATACATTGTTAAGATATAACTGAAACATGAAACGATATAAATAAAAAATATAAGCTTGAATAAAAAAGTAAATTTCCTTTTTCGGTATCCTTTGGTTATTAACTGCTCATGTGTTTAAGAAAATTCATAATTAGTAAGAATGTAACTAATTTTACTTGCCGATCGGACCGAAGTACATTCACATCTTCGTTCACAATTTAGAACATCAAATTTAATTCGCGTAATGTGCTATTTTGAAGCTTCACGAGGCTATTTTGGAATGGGCCTCGTAATTTTAAACTTTCAGCAGAGCAGATGATAAGGTCGACAGCTGATCAGCCATCCTCTTCTCCAAACTTCCACATCACACTAATGCAAACAGGGATGTAGTGGAGGCGGAACGCCTTTCCGGCATTGCCTTTTTTTGTTACAAAAATAAACAAGGAATATTTGTAAAAAAACCTCCTTAAAAACAGTGCGATTTTTGTCACCCAGGTTAGAGCGTATTTGCGACTATACCACTAAATGCAAAGATGTTCGACCCCGATGGATTTATTGTGCACCAACTCGCATAGGTGTGTATTTGGCGGTGAACTCAAGACTTGATCACCACTCGATTGCAACTCCTTAGTGGATAAATAAAGCTTCGGGAGTAAATAAGATAATATTTAGAATTTATTTTGCGAAGTTTTGATGCACTCATTCTACAAAGCATTTCACTATCCGAAAGAAAGAATGTTCTGTAATACTGGCGATTAATTATTCAGATGTTTTTATTTTCAACGTGTTCTATCTATCTTTAAAATACAATAAATAAATAAAAAGAATATATTATATTATCAGATAAATTGAAACCTTTTTCAGGAAGCATTTTATATAAAGATAAGAAATGTTTCAGCCCCATTAGCGACACATCTTCAAATACCTATAATCTTTTAGCATCTATTCTTATTTACGGAATGGTGTTTAATCTCCATCAAGAACGGACTACGAAGTCTTCTTTGCCTTTTCCGACGATAAGTGATAAGAAAATGCCTTAACTCTTTTTTACGGCTGAGAAGAATCAGTTCTAACTGACCACTCAAACGATTCGATGCTGAGATCCATAAAGTAAGATAAGGCCATCACTGGCGACTTTTCGGATGCGCATGAAATCGCAAATCGTCTGATTCAAAGAGGGAATTTGTCGCAAAATTCGCAATGCGCTGTCACATTATTTACAATTTTACAATTTCTATAAATTTCCCGACAGTAAACAGGATAGTAAATCAGTGAATAAGAAGAGCTAATTTCCTGATTCAGAGGATGTCGTCCAGTCCTGTAAATTATTGAGTTCTCCTTCAGCGATTGAGATAGCGAAGTTGAACTCAACCGTTTTATGGTACTATACAAAGACGGGTCGGTTCACCTTTTAGGAATGTCAACGACAAAATTCGCATAAAAAATGTATTCGACTGTGGGAAGAATCCCATTATTGCGTCCATTTTTCTTACTGAAAAACTTGCTGAAAGGAAATCCTCAGCTATCGAATTTTAAATTGTAATCGATAACTATAAAAGCAATAAGAGCATCAAACTTTCCCCATTACCATATATTTAAGTCAAACTTTTAAATTTATAAATGCAGACAAATTATTATTTTAGCAATGATGCTATATGGAAGTATGATAATGATAAAATCCACAATTAATTGAAAATAATGACTTTTATTACAATTTACTGTCATTAGAATATTACGGCGGCCTCTTCAATAACCGTAGCTTATGATTCAAGTGCATGTTTATGTCATTAGTGCACCATTATTTATACTTAAGTACAGAGTATTTGAGTATATAGTATTAAAGTTTGTGTAGGCTGCACATATGCTATGTGATGAGAAGTTGTGCGATGAAATGGGAAATTAATAAAGTAATGCAGCCCATTGAAATTTAATCTTAATTTGTCAACGTAAAGAATTTTACATTCACTCTAGCAAAGATTAAAATTAAGTCTCAGTTAAAGATTAATGTTCTTTAATTCTGTCCTTGTGACTTTACATACAAACGAGAAATGGAAGCTGTAGATAGATTTATTGCTCCTTCCAGGTGGCAAGCTAAGAATTTTCTCTATATTCCCTCTTTTTTGCAAGGGGGAAAATAAAAATTGCCATATGAAGATTAACTTTTGGAATTTCCATACAAAGAATGTCATTCTTTTTGCAGTATCAACAAATCTTTAGTTACAATTATTCATAGACTAAACGCATATAGTTTTATCATAATCTCAGTAGTAGAATTATAATTGCACCTTTCCCAATTGAAAGGATAATTCTAATATTGTTTATGGAAAAAGTTTAATAGCTCCACTTGATTTCATCCTTAATTTCAAATACTATATTAATTTCAAGGCTTTTTTTACTTTAATTTTAACTTAACGATATATATATAAGCAGTAATTTATACACATTTTTATCAACCACTGTAATTTATAATTAAAAATAAATTTGCTTTATTTGTGTCTTAAATAGGTGAGTTTTATTTCAGTTGTTAAAATATTTTGATGTTTATTTTTGAATATCAGATCTCGATTTTATTTCATCTTCGCAGCATTTGTAACTCGAATGTCTATTTAGTTTCATTCTATTTGAGTAAAAAGAAAAGTAGCGAAATATTGTTGTGAATTTTGGATTTCTTGCAGAGAAGATGAAATAGTCGATTATTTCTTTAATCCTGTGCGATCTCTGAAATTCGCAACCATTTGGTGTCAGGTTTATTTAATTTGACCTCCTGCCTTGGGATTGTACTATACTTAGGAAGGGGCAATATTACGAATTTTGTAGCATTATATACTTTTCATAGTTATTTAAGTTACAAAGTTGTGACACAATGCTTTTTTTTAAATGATTGTTTCTTTTTTTTCTTGATTCAGTTCTTTTTGAGAAAGGGAATATAGGATCTTTGGTTTCATGCAAAAAAAATGAAAGATTGTATATATTTTACAGCTATTTTAGCAAGGTTTTAAAACATTTTTGATGTAATTGCTTGATCGGAACAGATAATTGATCATCACGCTTATCGCCCAGATTATTATTTTTTCAAAATGTTTCGTTTCAAAGAAATTCCTTTTAGGTTTGTTATTTTTCTAAACTCGGTAATTCTCACAAAATTTTCTATATTAAATATGAAAATTTTAACAATAAGCCTATTATAAAATATTTATTTCCTTGTTAAAATACTTATTTTCTTGCTAATTATTTCCTCCTTTCTGAAAGAGGCTCTTCGGCTTCGTCCAAATTAGATTATTAAGATGAAATTCAAACTACAGACTTTCACAGATCGAGTGCAAGATCTTACGCCATTTGTTGTATTCGAATTTGGATCAGGCTGAGAAGGAATTTGTTTTAAGAGAAATAAATGCATGGAATAAATCACAAATTATTTTACTCTAAAACGAAAAGAATTACCATATTCGATCAGAATATTGCAATGTTCTAATTCCAATTGAAGATTATTTCTGTTTCTTATTTAATTCCATTATTCTCAACACCTTCATAAATTATGTTGATTCTAAAAAAAGGTTCGGAATAAATTTGAAGGGGAAAATTCATCTTCTAGACAGGTTTAAAAAATTGGGCCGGAGCCGGATCAAGATTAGACTTCTAAGCACAACAAACAACTAATTTCGGTTCGATTAAATTATTAACTATTTTTAACTTAACTGCTAAAAATAGATTTTAGAAGTGAAATGTAGAAAATCAATAGTATTAGCGTTCAAGCTGGTTACAAAAGGCAGTTAGTTTTAAATAAATAAAGATCTCAAGTAGCTCTGTACGGCTTTAGGAAAGATACCAACCGTGAATGTGGTGTGCTATTTATAACGCTCTTCCTTATTTAATTTCATCAAAAAAAAAGCGGTGATTCATTGTGAGCTTTATGTTACTTTCAATATCGTCTCGGCTCATTATCTTTCCAAATCGCCTCACTGTCTTTTATTTTTCTGTAAGTTAATCTATTATTTGTTCTTTATCTTGCACATCAGGAGCCGATAGTCTGCATATTTCACACCAAGAAAGCTTAACAAAGGAAGGTTTCTGACCTTTCAATTTAAATTAATTTGTTTCTTAATATATAAACAAGACCAATTCGCTTGAGAAAGTAGGCACTTTACTGATTGATTGATTTGTTCGATCAACATCCCTTCAATAAATAGTTGAAAGTTTATCTTAATTGCAGCAATCGGTGCTATGTATCGTGAGATTTTTTTTAACTATTAATTTTGTATAAATGTGTCCCAGGTAGTGGGTGTTAAAAAATGCTAAGATTTTAAAAATAATAGTTTCTCAGAAGAAAAAAAACGAACGAACTGTTTTTTATCCAACAGGGAAACAATTAAAATCAATTAATAATTTCCTGTTTCGGAAACAAAAATAAAGTTTTCTTAAACACTTGTTTGTCAATGCCATCTAACTAGTAGACATTTTTTCCAATTGAAGGGGAAAAACCACGGCTCCAGGCATAATCTGATTTTTTTAAACTTAAGTTTATCAGTTATTTTTACTAACCAGAAATATTTATTTTAAAGCTTTTAATAAAATGCGATTTTTTATAACCTAGATGATGTAAAAATAGCACATTTTTCCTTGTTAAAATAAAAATAATAACGTATTGCAGTAACGTATTATTATACAGTAAAGCACCATTTATACGTCTTTCAAGGGACTGACGTAAAATGACATGTAAATGAAAAGACGTATAATCTAAATTTTTATAAACAATTTTGATTATTACAAATTTAATGCTACTAATGCAAATTCATTTAAAAATAATAATTTTTAAAGCTTTTTAAGAACTTTATAGAGCTTTAAGAGCTTTTAAAAAAGTTTTTAAAATTAAACATTTATCATAAAAGTGAGAAAAGGCATACCTTTATCTTGAGAACTAATTATACTTATCTTATACGATTTCTGTGCATGCAGATAGGCGTTTGCTGAAGAAAATCTTTAACCGTCATTTAGACGTGCTGATTGTCTGTGAGTATTAAGTTCATTGAATGTTTTTTCAACATTCTTTTAACAAAAGAAATAAGTTCGAAATTTTTCAAAAATTTTTCAAATTTATCAATTTTTCAATTGCCTCTTTAAAGAAAGGTGGAATAACTTCTTCATCATCGCTTAAATTGGCACCAGACAATTTGTCTTTTATTAATTCATCAATTGTTAATAATTTCGAAGCCGTGATATCTTTATCACAGTTCATACTACTAGAAAGGAGAGAATTTTCACATTTCTGAACGAGGGAAAACGACGTATAACCGAAGCTTTGTGTCATATAAACGAAGTACCTACTTTATCATTACATTGAATACGAATGAATCGGGACTGTGATGAAACGACGTATAAATGAGAAACGTATAAACGGTGCTTTACTGTATTTTTATTGATTAAAAGTTTTTGTTTTATACTCTATGTTGCTTATGTGAAGTGTTAGTTTGTTTCACTATTCCATATCCTTTCTGAATCATGTAATCTAATGGAAAATTCAATAACTTTCTTCATCGGAATTTTTCAGCTTTGTGACAAATTCTTTTAATAGAGATCGTAAGATAACAGTTTTTTGTGATTCTGAGGAAAAATATCGTTGAGAGTAATATTTTTTTTATAAAAAAATCGTCGGTTTCTGAGTGCTATTTCTTTAGTAGATTATTTCTAATATGTGTGCGGCTTTAATAGTTAAGTTTTGTTAAGGACAGTTATGAATATTCCTGCTTTGATACATATTTTACTGGCATGAATATAAATTATTCCTTTTGAGAGTTATCTTTATTATAAAAGAATTCTCCGAAAAACCTTCTTTTTATAGATATCCGTAATTGATCTACCTAAGAGATACAAAATTAACGCTGTTCTTTTCGGTTAAAGAGTCCTAGATTAGCTGGGTCAGTTTGAACTTTAGAATCTTTGTCCCAGATTTATTCCGTTTTTGAGCAAAATGTGCCAAATTGTTCTTCTCTTTCCTTTCAAATAAAAAGTTCTTATTAATTATTTTAAAGTTAAATTTGATTTAATGTTTTAAAAGAGCTTCTGCAAAATTATCCTTCTTGATTTTTAGTGTGCATATAATGTAGTCACTTTGATTTAATGAATAATCCCAGTTCCATATTATAATTCCTTTGAATATCATTAAATTTGGTGTATATATTCCTACTGTCTTTGGTATGAATGGTAAGGTGTGCAGACGTTTTTAGTTATTGTTCAACCTTTACGTCTTCCTTCCCCTCCCAATACCTTGAGAGTTAAGGTGACTATATGGTCATTTTAGTAGAACTGCTACGTAAATCTCTGTGTAAAGAACTGCGAATAAAGGAGTTAGATATTATAGAAGACACTGAAGATTTGTTTGAAGATCCGGTATTGGAAATTCACATACATAGACAAAAAACTTCATAAATTTTATGTAGTGATTGAAACATCACTGCAACTAAATGCCACTTGGATTTTTTACTTTTAGATATCTGCTGCTAAGCTTCCAAAAGAGATTAAAAATTTACATTTTTAACTTCGCTACTTTGTTCCATCATTTATTGCACTTTTGTGCTAGAATCGTTTATTTGATTAAAAAAAATATACGGATGGAGAGGTTTGAGAGCGAAACTCTCGCTTTGCTGTACTTCATTTTCTGTTTTATGAAATTTTGCATTACTCATGTTTTTTTCTATCGAAAAGTAATATCTATAAGTTAATGGAATTGAACTTTGAATATGTTCTATTATTTGAGATAGAGATTTTGTTTGTTGATTTATAAATTTATACTGGCATTCACCTTTGGACTGATGCCGTTTGTCTCATGTTTACCTCTGGATTTTAATATAAGCATTTTTTTTAAATCCCTAGATTCTATTAAAAGAATTATTGTTTTTCTGAAAAGTTAAATGCTGTGTTTAGTATTTGTATTAGTGTAAATTTGAATAGCATTCTTGTGATTCACAAACAATTTGTTATTTAATGAAAGAAAAATTCATTTTGAGTAACATAGAGGTTGAAAGTATATCAACTTTTTATATTTTTATTGAACAATTGGTATAAATGATTTTGGCGTGACTACGATACGGATGCTTCTTATATTACTGAAAATATTTAATTATAATACTTTAAAAGTACTTAAATTGTGAACATTGATAAATTTAAGTAATTGAATCTTCTTATTTATTTCTTATTTTTCCCTCTGTGTTTTATCTTCATTTTCATATGAGATTATTTATTTGTATCTATTGTGGATGTGAACACGGCTGTTTTATCCAAAGGGCTAATTAGGCTGTATAGCCCAGGGATGATGCAAAGGAGCCTAAAAATTTACTATACCGATTTTATTTAAATTTTGAACCAGAAAATTTCAATTATAAAACCAGAAAATTTCAAATATAATATTAATTTTAAGTATGTTAAAAGTAAAAAATACAGTTAGGGCTTGTAGCTAGACAGCCATAAATTTCGTAATGTTAAATAAACATGCGTATTCTGTACTATAACTTAAAATGCATATTTTTGTGTCAAATAAATAATTAAAAATGTTAGATAAAATACAAAGTGTTTATATAGGCTTTATTATATTAATTCAAATATTAAGAACATCATTGTATTTTTGTAATAAGTTTATAGAAGAGAATCGAAAAAAAACTTCTTATATAATGTAACCATTTAAACTAATCATGTATATGATCGGGGGGGGGCGGGAAATGGCTTGTAAAATCCAATTTTGAAAAGATTTCCATCTGCAAAAATTGTAAGGCATTGATCACAAAATAGGGGATTATTTTACTCATGTATATTATTAGTTAGAATTTTCGTTGGACAATAGGCTCTGAAATTCCTAGTTAAGGCTCTGATGCGGTACCAAGTTATTCTAGCCCAGGGCGCTCGAATCTGTTAAGACGGCCCTGAATATCAAACTAGTATTTCTTATGTAGTTCATTTCAAGAATTTTCCTTGCACACATCTTAGGTTTAGTGAAGTACAAATGTTCATTACTATGTGCTTTTTCAATAAGTTGTCTTGTTCACCTTTTATTGATGCTGTATTGCATATTTTTGGCCATGTGTCGTTTTATTCAATATACTTTGAAATCTATTGTCATGTGTTGTTTCACTGAATACACTTTGAAATATATTGTCAAGGGTAGTTTTAATGAATACACTTTGATATCTATTGTCATATGTTATTTTATTGAATACACTTTTTGTCATGTGTTGTTTTATACTTTTATACTACTGTAATACATTTTGAAATATATTATCTATATTTTCTAATATATAAAAGCTATTTTCTGATGCAAATTCTTTGTAAAATTTAATATATCTGATTGTGAAATTATAAGAGAACACTTTTATAATTTTTGTGACGATGTTTAAAAAGTTTGTAAAAGCACTGTAGTCTTTTTGAAATTCAATAAATGGTTCTCCTTCCCTGCGAGTTACTAAAAGTTCTAGCACCAAATGTTTAATGGACTCTTCTGAGTAGTGGAAGGAAAAAAATTAAGTGAATTTCTGAAAACACTAATTATTTTTAAAAATATAAATAGTTATTAAAGGAGGTCAGAGAAGTTTTTTTAATATTTGAAACTTATCTAATCAATCAATTTTATTATAAAAAAAGACCTGTCTGGGAAAAAAAAACTCTTCAATTTTGTGGAATTCGATGTCGCATTAATTTTGAACTCTCCATGATGTAATAAACCGAAATGTCAGTTTAAATTATGATATAAAGTGTATGTGTCTGTGCGTCATATAATTCAGCAACAACCGATGTCTAATTAAAAAATTTTTGACCATGTTTAATTACAGCAATTGTTCATATTGCGGTATTTTCTAGCGCCTTAGGTGAACATGTTCCCAGTTGCTCTGTAGATAATTTTGAACAGCATTTGTTCAAGATTTACGACTTGGGCGCGATTTCACGATAACTTCGCCAATAAAAATACCTTCAACCTATGATTTCCTTGTAAAGTGATTTTTGACATTAATTATAGTCTGCTTTGATTTATAGTCACGTTTGTTGACGAAAGCTGGACCATCTTTCTCAAAATGGTCAAGTTCATGTAAACAACTTGAAGTAGTCTGAAACTTTAATAGTCGTGAAGTGCGTAGATAAAATTGACACAATGTGTTTTCTGAGGAAGTGTTGGGTGAATTATTGATTCACCGTAAATAATTCTTACCGAACAGAAGATAAACAGGGGTATTTTGCTTTTCTCGTAATTTCTAAAGTCACTGTCAAAAAGCATGAACCCGTCTGATTATTATAAGCAGTATAGATTCGGATGTAGCCGGTTTTGAATTTTTTATTTTTTTATTTTTTATTTTCTCAGAAGGAAGTTTCCGGACTTCTGAAATGTAAACTCATTATTTTTCTCAAATTTTATTTTAGAAAAATAAATTTTTCAGAAATTTATTTTATGAATGAATCATACATAAAATTAGCATGCATGCAAAAAAAAACCACGTATTAGTTCATGCTCGAGTCTGATACTTGACAGGAGAGAAAAAAAAATGAAAACTACTTTATGCATCAAAATGCGTTTCTGATTATACCGAACTTTCTATTGTTCGAAAAGAAAAATATAACTGTAGCAATTCGCGGAATTTATACCCATCAAAAAGGTAAGCTAAACTTAGCAAATGTTTTGGTTAATGTTGAGAAACCAAATAAGGCAGAAATTTTGAGAAATGATGCATTGGAACAAATTCCCGTGTCTTGCCCATCAAACCGTTCAGTGACCGGTCTGGTTACGGGTACGGGGTAAGAGACGGCGTTCTGTTCTGTATTGGAACATATAAATTCATTTTAAATAAACTTTTATAGATGATGATTTTTGCTTCCCTAATGATGTTGCTTGAATATATGTGTATATGCATGTATAAATGTGTATCACATCGATATTTTGAATCATATGAAATTATATCGGATTTTCATTTCACCGCATTTCTCCAGATTTTTGAAATGTTTTCCTAAGCAGCACCACAGAGAAGAAATTATAATCTAAGAATTACTTTTGACGATTAGTGAATTTGAGAGAGAATAATTTTAATAAGGAAAAGGAGGGACGGAAACGCTTCAAATCGACCCACCAGTATTAGAAAATGAACAATAATGATATGGTGTTTTTGGGCACAATTGTTTGGGGGTAGTATCCTAAATGACATACTAAAAGTCCCCGCCGGTGGGGGTGCGCGGGGGGTACAGGGGGTTTAAAGGGGCGATTTCAGTTTTCCTTAAATATCTCGAAAACTATGGGTGCTATAAAAAACACTCAATTACAAAATTAAACTACATGAAATTTCCTACAAAACAATTATAAAACAAGTCCTACTTTGTTTTTTCAGCTTCAAAAGTTTAGCAGATACCTGGAGATTTAAAAGTTAACATATCTAAAATTCCTTATTGTAATGGTAAAATCGATTAAAAGTGCTGAATCAACAACCCTCATAATAACCTCATGCCTATATAACAATTATAAAAGGGTAGTATTTCATGTGTCGGAGGGGGGGGGGGTAAACAAACCCATTTTATGAACAATTATGCTCCCTTCCTCCCCCCACATTCGTTCCCCTTCACAAGTTTCCTTCTACTCGTAGTCCAGTCAACAAATTATAAATTTTAAAAAGTTATAGTTTCGAAATTCGGTACATTTGTTGGGGAGAGTGCCCTAAACGACATATTAAAAGTCCCCGCTGGTGGAGGGTGCTCAGGGGTACAGGGGGTGAAAGGGGGGGGATTTCTCAATTTTTCTTAAATATCTCGAAAACTATGGATCCTAGCGAAAAAAAACTTCAGTAAAATATTAAACTATTTAAAATTCCTATAAATTTAAATTAAATTTCCTATAAAAACTGTCCTGCACATTGTTCTTAGGTTGAATAGTTTAGAATATTATAGAAGAATTATTTTAGAATATTATAGGTTTAGAAGGTTTAGAATATATATATAGCACTATTTTAATCACAGACAGAAAAAAACAGAGATCATATATTGATACATTTATTGAAGATACTTTGAGATATGGATTTCCTATTAATTTCATGTTTGCTTATGCTAACAAAAAAATTTTAACACCTTTAAATTAACAGTCTTTTGGAATTAATTATTTTGGAACAATCATATTTATGGAATTCACATAGATTTTAGTATTTCACTACATAGGTAGATGGCGCCACTATTCTTAGAATAGGATTGCATCATTTAATTTTAAGATTGCATCATTTAATTTTAAGATTGCATCATTTAATTTTAAGATTGCATCATTTAATTTTAAGTATGTTCTAATACTAAAAAAAGTTACTATAATGAGTTTAAAATTAAATTTATAGTTTAATTTATTAATGATGTTTTAGTATAGTATATATAACCTAATTTAGTTATAATATTTTCATTATAAATGCGGAATTGTATTTCGTATATAGCTCTTGGCATTATAACTGCTAAGACTTTGAATTGGTAAGCATTTAGTTATATTTTCTCGTTCTTGTCTTGAAATATTTTGGAGATTTGCTCCTATACTTCTTGCTTTTTCCAACAATTGGCTTTCGCAGAAGGTTGGTGCCTTTAAAATTCGAATTAATGCGACATAATCGATTCCTAAGATTGATTGGCATTTGATTGCTGGAATTCCAATTCTGGGTTGTCTTTTTCATAGTAATAGTTTATAATCTAATTATCTTTCTGTATTTCATTGTATGATTATTAATAAGGTAACATTATTTTATATTTCATTTTAATTATTGGTTTAATAGGTGTATACACAGAAAATGTTATTTGAGTTTTAATTGTAAAATATTTAACTATATATATATATATATATATATATATATATATATATATATATATATATGAAATGTATTCGTTATTGTAGTCGTTAAATGATTAAACAGGCCGAGTTAAATTCTAATTTTCATTTTATTATGGGAGAGTGACGAAATGTACGTACATCTTCGTTTAAGTTTTAAGCCAAAAGTGAAGAGAAGATCCCTGCTTTTTCTCAGGTAGGGATTTAACAGATAGACACGTGATCAAAGTGAAGGGAATGATACCTATTTTTAGTATATTACGTAAGTGTTTTAGGAAAAATGCATGGCGACAATAAGTCGCTTATTTCGCGAGTTCTGTGCGTGTCGAAACGATTAAAATATTCTTTTAGTAATAAATATGCCAAAACGAGAGATTTAATATACCTCCAGAGCGGGAAATGGAATGAAACTGGAGTTATTAAGACTTTAAAATATATAATATTCGAATTTGAAATAAAATTAAGTGAGATTAATACACACACACACACACACACACACATATATATATATATATATATATATGCATAACCCAATTTTACACTAGCTCGTAATTAAATTTCACCATGTTTTTCTAGTACATGATCAAGTTCGAGCGCATCCTCTTCTTCTAGAGGTACGCCTTTGGTACAGGTGCCATTAAAGATGCCAAAACAGAAACACATTGCTAAACGTGTGTTTCTCCGCCACTCCTTTGGTTGGAGGAATTGATTAAAGATCAGCTCTGATCTTGGTTGATGACGGTTATTCAAATTATGTTCATTAGCAACGGCTTTGTACATGGAACATCATCTCACCGGCTTGTGAGATATCGTCTGGTGTTGATGAGGAGTTATAAAAGATGTCGGCAATGTTTTTATATGGTTTAGTTGATTTTTGAACAATGTAACTATAGTGCTTTGCTTTTTCTATAAATATCTGGTGTAATGTCGCAACCACGGAATGCATGGAGAAGGAGGATGGTTTGGGCAAAAGAAAGTTCTTTCTGCAGCTTTCTTGTAAAAAATAATTTAGCTTCTACTTTTCCCTTGCCAGGCTTCATAAAATAAATGCTACTTTCTAATGGTGCCAAAGCAATCCGGAACACGACTAGGTCTAAGTTTTTCGAATGGGATGAGAATTTGCTTTCTCTAACCCAGATCTCACAATATATGTATCAGCATCCCCTGTAGCGACTCTCGTTTCAGTTCCTTTAGCAGCTATTTTCTGTGTTAGTAATTGAACATGCCTGGTCTTATTTCTTCAATGGCAAGAAAATGTTTCTGTCGAACTGTCACAGACTGGTTGCGAGCTTTTAAGTTTCAACTCAGCATAGATATGTAGATTTAGATTATACTGTCTAAATGTACTCATTTGGAGCGTTAACAGAACCAAAAGACAGAGTAAAGGAATCTAGTGGAGGGGAACGAACGTGAGGGGAGCACGACTGTTAATCAAATAGGTTTGTCTCCCCCCTTTCTGATACCGCCACTACTCTCGACACATACAATACTACCCTCGTATAATTATTGTATAGGCATGAGGTTTCGAGGGCTGTTGTTTCAGCACTTTTAATTGATTTTACCATTACAATAAGGAATTTTTGAAATATTCACTTTTAACCACCCCCTACTGTATCTTCTAAAATTTCATTCTACAAAATATTTAGGACTAGTTGTGTAGGAAATTTAATGTAGTTTAACTTTATAATTAATTTTTTAGCTAGGATCTCGCGATATTTAAGAAAAACAGAGAAATCCCCCATTTCAACCCCCTTGTGCCCCCTGAGCACCCTTTACCAGCTGGGACTTTTAGAATGTCGTTTAGGACACTCTCCCCAACATCTGTACCGAATTTCGAAACTATAACTTTTTTTAAATTTATAATTCGTTGACTGGACTACGTGTAGAAGGAAACTTGTGAAGGGGAATGAATGTGAGGGGAGGAAGGGAGCATAATTGTTCATCAAATAAGTTTGTTACCTCCCTCTCCGACACATGAAATACTAACCATGTATAATTGTTATATAGGCATGAGGTTATTATGAGGGTTGTTGATTCAGCACTTTTAATCGATTTTACCATTACAATAAGGAATTTTTGAAATATTAACTTTTAAATCCCCCGTATTTTCTGAACTATTGATGCTACAAAAACAATGTAGGGCTTGTTTCGTAGGAAATTTTATGTTGTTTAATTTTGTAACTGAGTGTTTTTTATAGAACCCATAGTTTTCGAGATATTTAAGAAAAACTGAAAACTCCCCTTTTAACATCCCATACCCCCGAGCACCCCCCACCGGCGGGGACTTTTAGTATGTCGTTTAGGACACTACCTCCAACAACTGTACCAAATTTCAAAACTACAGCATTTTCTTTTTCTATTTTTCCTTCGTTGACTGGACTATTAGATTAGATATCCAAAATGATTCTTACTTCTATCTGTATGTATCGAGAAGAATTGATAACTTTGAATACTTCTAGCCAGTATGAGATTGAAGGCAAATATATATTGTTACTGTTTTAGTACGGTATGATTCTTTATAGTAAATATTATGGTATATAAGAATGATTTTTTTTCATATTAACTACCAGGAGGCGCCACTCGTATGGAATAAAAAAGTAATTCAGCTAATCGATTAACTGATAATTAAATGCTGAAAATATTTAAATAGTGTATTGTCATCGAGAATAGATAAATGCAGAAAATTTCAAAATTCCATCACTTTAGGAAGTGAGAGGAAAATCGATTATAATATTCCAGCTTTATAAACATGAGGCAACCTAAGTTAAATTAAAGTGTACAAAAATATTTCCAGAACAAATAATTTTAAATAAGAGTAGTGGAAACGTGAACGCGTTAAGATATATTCCGGTGGATTTTCAAATTCGACCAGTGACTGGTTAAACTGTGAACGAAGCACACAAGTTGTCTGCTGCATGCCACTGTCCTCGATTTCAAGTAATATTATTTAAATATACTGTAGTGTTGGGAAAAAAATATATTTCTTCTTTTCGCCATTTTTTGTTATCTCCGGACGAAAGGTTTACAGTGGTCCCCCTCCTACTCTGAGTTTTTCTGCGAATTTGCGGGAGGGTCTTTCATCCCCTTTGCGCGTTCCGTTGGAGGCTCGGAGAAAATTCTCGAAGAGTAGTGTCCCGGCTGTGATTGTTGACCAATAGTGATTTGAGTTTGGGGGCTTCGGAAAAGAAATTTTGGGTTGCTAGGCAGATCGGAGAGCGGATTTGGCTGCGAAGAAGGATAGACGGGTGACGAGTGAGAACGACAGAAAAATGGTAATGTCGTGTCACTCTTTCAAGTTTTATTTAAAATTAATTTATTTACTTAAATAATAATAATAATTCATTTCATTCTCAGAGTTATTTAATTTATATGATGTTTAAGTTAATGCAACGTAACGTAACTCTGCACTGCAGAACTTTACTGTAAAAAGCCGTGTGTTTACTACTTCTTGGTTCGAATCCTGGTTTTAAGAAACAGCACTTTAGTAACCGTCCCTTCCAATTTGTAGATTTTCCCCCGTCCCCTTCTTTGTGAGAATTTTCTGGGGTTAGGCATTGTACTGTTTCAAAAAAAAAACATCTGGATTTCCTAATTTCTTTCCCATGGGGGTTATTGCCTTGTTTATCTGTTAGAAAATCACAGCTGCAAATAAGGGTCCAGGAAAATTCTTTTCCCACAGATAAGAAATGGTCAGTGGAATAAAATGTCCAGATGTGTCCTGTTTTGACTCCCTAATTGGCAATTTCGAGCCAAAAATCCGTGAGAGTTGTCGTTTGCGGGGGTTGAATTTTCCTAGAAAACATTAAGCGTTTGGGTTCAGCTGACCTCCTGCTGCGAAGATTTCCTCCCAGCTGGACGTGAGGGAGAATATGCTATTAAAATGTTGGGGTCAAGAATCGAATTTGGATTGGTTGCTGGTTTCTTTCGTAGGGGGCGGGTTGTCCAGCTTTGACCATTTAGGGACGTGCTTTACTGTGTGGGCGGTGTCTCTAAGTTTGTTTTTGGTTTGGCGACAAAGTGTATCAATAGTTTAAAGTGGGATTGGCGAAAATTTTAAAAGGGTTTACTGTAGAATAAGAAATTGTGGTAAAAAAGCATTGGGTTCGAATATAGTTCCTCTTGGCGGTTTGGTTAAGCCAAGCTTTTGTATAAGTAGATTTTTTTGGGAGTGGGATATTAATTGGAGATTTGGGAAATTTTTGGAAGGAAGGTTCAGAGAGAGAGAGAGAGAGACGAGGTGATTTGAGAATGTAGAAGAAGCGGCTGGACTATGCAAATATAGTTGAGAGTCAGGTTCTTGGTTCCGACTATGTGGCAACCGAAGAGAATTCGAGCGCGGAATTAGGATCTCTGGTGATGACGACGCTTGTCGGCTTTTGGTATTTGGGATGCCCAGATATTTTTGAGGCTTTTCTAATTCATTTGCTCTGACCGTGATGGTGCGTGGGTGATTGCTGGACCGGATTTTGGGCCACTTTGACATTCGGGCCCTGATCGAATCGTTTGGTGTTGACGACTGGCTTGCTGTTGGATCCTCGACAGATAATCATCGCAAAAGAACTGCGTTTCAGCACCGGGCTGCTGTGGAAAATGCTGGCTGGACTCGTTTGGCATTGCGTGCCGAGTTTTTGGAGAACAAGTCAGATTTAGACTGTAAGTTCGTCTTCAAGCTAAATGCCTGCTGTCAGATTTGAACTGTAAGTTCGTCTTCAAGCTAAATGCCTGCTGTCAGATTTGAACTGTAAGTTCGTCTTCAAACTAAATGCCTGATGTTAGATCCTCGACTGTAAGTTCGTCTTCAAGCTAAATACCTGCTGATAGATCCCCGATAGAATGGAGAATGCAGATATCCGTTCCAGCTTGGCTGCCTAGCTACCTCTGAGTGTGTCCAAGCCCCGGCCCCTGCTGGATGCTACCCATTTTGTAAAAATTTTCATGTCAAGCGCTCATGTATTTAAGTGTGGGTTAAGTGGATTCATTGTTACTACAAATTCCAAAATAGTATTCTCAATATAAGAAAGAAGTAAAAATTTGCGGATTAAACCTTCTAGAATGAACTTACCTAAAAATTTATTTATAAACGTTTCTTTCTCTCTTGGGGACCAGGGATCTGATCTAATTCTAACATGTGGTTTAAAATTTAGAAAAAACAATGAAATTCTCCTGGAAAATTTAGTAAATGAAGCGATTTTGAGAATAATGTGTAATTACTTCAGACATCGCACATTATTCCTGTAGTAATTTAAATGATTAATGTAAATGCCTTGAATTTTCTTGTTTTAATATGAAATGTCATTGCTAAATTTAAAAAAGAGCTAAATTATTATGATTATTTTAAAGGTCATTGTTTTTTTATGCAAGAAAATTAAACTTAAATCATATATTTAATAAAATATTTGCAGTGCTAAAATTGAATGAAATTTCTTTCATTTTGTTTTGTTTTATTCGATTATTAGCTCGTTTTTTTTTGAGATGGAGTCATGTTACTGTTTTGTACTTCTTATAGTCGAGAGCATCTTATATGATGATCTTAGGAGGATTTTTGTGAATGTAGTGAATAGATGGCATTAATCCTTTTAATTAATGTTGATTCTCCTACAACCTAGTTAGATGATTTGAACAAAGTTATATATTGAGGTATGCCCTTCCTTAGATAGCAAAGAAAGCTCGTCTTGAAGGCTTCTAAACCTTGTCATTTGGAAGGGGTAAGGTGTTCGCACAAAGCCTTTCCCATGACAGGGTGAACTTTCTGGCAAGTGTAGTGGTTAAGGTTAGTCAACAAGAAACAAGTTTTAGTTTTCAAACAAGTTGCGTTTATTACAAACTTATTTCTTAGTGCTCTCTCTGTTCTGTTAGGCCTTTCAAAAAGGTTGTGCAGTCAGATTTGCTATCATTGCAGCTTATTTTGTACCCGCTTGCTTCTGCCCTTTCAAGGTTATCTCCTTCATGGAAAAATAGAGTCCCCTTCCCCTCCGGAAGCTGTAATCTTGCAGAAGGGTCCAACCTCCATTTCCCCCTTCAAGCCAAAGAGAGGGGTCCAAAACCCTTTTTTCACCCCCTTCCAGTAAATAGAGGGTCCAACCTTTTTTATCCCCTTCTCGACGTCACCAATGCAATTGACATTGAACTTTATTACATTCTTGCTTGCATTAATCGAATTTCAATGAACTTAACTTGCATCGATTAGATGGATATCGACAAAACTCAAATTCCTCCATGACGCGGCGAACCGCGTTCCCAGAGGTGAAAGTCAAGGCCGTAACCTACTATACCCTTGACGAGGCTAGCACCAGATAGGGACAGGTGGTTAATAAAAAGCTTTACGTCATGTCAGTGGAAGTTCCAGAAACAGTTTACGAAATGCTTTGCAGATGTTGTTCAAACATTTCGGTGAGGTTCATGCAAAAGATTTCCTATGTTCCTGGGGCAATGGTTTCGAACACGATCGGAAATGCTTCGCGGATCAATTGTTCAAAACTCTGTCGAGTAGTTCATAAGAAGCTTTCCCAGAAACCCGTTTCGCAATGGTTTTAAGACGAGCGGAAATGCTTTCTGCAGACTCGTCTCAAACGGTTTCGGTGAGATAGGTCGATGAAAAGCTTTCCTGAAACCTTTCGGCAACATGGTTTCAACGGTTTTCGCGGCTTCGCGGACAGCCTATGGAAGTGAAATGGCAACTTCCGCAACCTTTTGCTATCTGGCTTGAATTTATGCTTAAACAATAGTCATGCAATAATGATCATTCATGAAGCTTGTTTAATTTTATGCAATAAGTCAGCTTAAAAACGCCATTAGCTCTTCAAATCTCTAATCGTATTTGCATAGTTTTATGCATTGTACAAATCACTATGTATTCATAACTGCTGAGTTTAAAATCTTTAAGAACCTTGAGTATTTCTTCAAAAACATACAATGCATAAAGATACTGATGGCAAAGATGAGGGATTGAATTGAATTATTTATTTATAATCAATGCGTTAGAGTAATAAGGTGGAACGAGAACTGAATTTGATTATGTAAACCAAATTGAATATTCAAAACAACAACACACACAAATTTATAAAATGTTGCCGTGAGCGACAGTAAAAAAAATGTAGGAAAATTAATATGAATGTTTTTCTTTTTGCTGGCCGTTAGTAGCCGTGCTCTCACGGTTAGCGCGGATTTCGGAAGGAAGACTGCGTGCAGTAAAGAGTTTTTTTTTTTATGTCACAAAAGGGAAAATTTGAATCAAAGTTTGAAAATCAAGGAAGTAGTGATTTTATCGAGCGCCGAATGCCCTGACTCGATCAGCAAGAGCTGATCGTACGTTGATATTTTAGTGGAATGCGCTCGGCGTACTGGCCAAAAGAATATGCTCGCGAAATTTTTTAATTTTGCGGCGAAAGGCCTTATTCCCTGATGTGACTATACGACTCCTTCGGGTTGCTCACCAGAAATTGATTTTTTAAGCCGTGCATCCTTATGTTTGCCCTCAAAAAAAGGAATGGTGGTCCAGGTGATGGAAATAGTGGTATGTGAATTTATAATTGATCGTTTTGTCGTTTATAAAATAACTAGAGTACTGCGCACGGCGATGCCCGTGGAATCAGGGACTTCAACAAAAATAAAAAAAGCCCACATACATGCATACAAATGAAAGTTTTAAAACGTTAAATCAAAAACAGAAATATATATATTATTGAGATTTGGACGGCTCCTTTCCTCTCGACCGAGTACAACCAAATAACGTTAAAAAATTACAATGTGATATTTATTTACACCAAGCGAGCAAGATGAAATCCAAAGAAATAAGTTAAGATACGCTTTAAAATAATCACAGTCATGGAGTAATACAATCATCTCCCTCAGAACGCGCGAGTAATGACGTCACCACCCGGTTCCTTCACCAATGAAATTGCCCACACGTTCTGGAGGACTGTCGTGTTTTGAAGCTTCAGGAGGAAACATATCTTACTATCAGGAAAAATTAATTTTAAAAAAACTAAAAAAGATATTTTAACCATTCTCGTTTTAAATCTGACAGAACCTAGCAGTTATAAGCTGAAAAAAATTGAAAATAATAGTGTTATTAGAAAGTCGGATGCAACAAATTTAAAAACAGAATCATTTAGGTGCAAACTGACTTCTGATTTTAAAAAATTCTCAAAATTAGTAATTGTAGAAATTCAAAACTAATCTCATTAGAACGGAAATCGCGTGCTCTTTCCGATGGTTCATCTATTTTTGTCGTACAATTATTTGAAACCATTCTAATGAGAAATTAGTACGAAAAATCAACAAAACAACACAAAACATAATAAAAAAAAAATTCTAGATTAAAATTTAAAATTTTCTGAGGTGCACTCAGTCATTCATTACGACTATCTGTGTGACAAATTTCATGGCTGTAAGTGCGATAGATTGTCTGGACATCGTCAGACAAACACATACACGCACGCACCAACACACGCACACACCACAGCAAACATTGCCTTTTAGTATAGTAGATTTGCTGAGGCTATGTATGTAAGTATCGGATTAGTTGCAGTGGAACTGTAGGTGGGGAAATTAATAACGTGTGAGATGTAATTCCATAAAAATAATCAAGAGAGTTGTTTTTTTTCTTTAGTATTGTCTGTTTGTGTTTAGTATTTTCTTAATCTGTATGAAGGTGCAATGAAATGTTTCTTGAAATGAGTATGAAAATTGAGTTACTTTGGTTATGAAAGCAGAATGCATTATTGGAAATTCGTTGAGGTAACAATATGTTTATTAAATCAGGTGATTACAAATGTACCTGTATAGGGTAAAAAAATATTGTGTTTATTCTTGATTTATAATTTCTTTATATTTCTAACTTAAAATAAAATTAGCTTCTCATGCAGATCTTGGAATGAGTTTCTATATTTAGAGTCAATCAAATGACTGACATTTATACAATGATAATTTATTGAGAAATCAATTGAGCCTACAATTATATAGCACAAAGTACTCAATGAAATATGTAATTAATGATCCTACACCAGTGTTGTTAAGTGTGGGAGGTCGACTCTTAAGAGTTTAAAATTATTACTTCTCTTTAAATTCATCTTGTTAATATTCAAATTTTTACAGTTAACAACTGCTTTCCCTTGTTAAAAGATCTCATATAGACGAGCTCTTAAGGCAGGGGCTGGATGTAACCATGGGTTAAGTAATAATCAACACAACGCGATAAAATTTATTATTATTATTTGACCTCAAGTTCGACATTCAAGAAATACTAAAAAAATAATCAATACGACAATACGAAAATCTCTTATCTGCCCTAAAGAGTATGCTTGATAGTAAACAAGTGTTTCCAATGATCCTCACAAGAAGGTAAAGCTTGGAGATATTAATAGTTGTCCGAACTATGAGGTTCCGTATACGCTTTTCACATACACCTCATACGCTTATTAGGGAAATATGTAACAAGAACCAAAAGCGTGAGTTTTATTGTTGTTTTTCTTTACCCGATCATCGAAATTCGCGAATACCGCAGCAGATGCACGCCTGCTCTCCCAAGTGCTGGCGAAACAATTTCAAGTGACCTTCTTTTAATGGAGTTGAGCCATCACGACTTTGAATATGAAGTTCGGAAATTAGCCGTGATAGATTTTGTTGAGAAAATGGAACGAGAGAGAAGTCAATGCTTTATGAAATTAGGACAGGTGGTGGTTTTATGCAGCTGTTGTGGAATTTTTGAGTGTGACAATTCTTGATCATTATAAAATTGCTTTTCGGCGATCTACTTCACTTAAACTGAGCGGATTTTTTCCTAAATATATTATTTCAGATATAACTATCAATTAATTAAAGAAAAAAAACAAAAAATTATATATATATATTTTTAATTCAATGGAACAAAATGAAATACATCCACTAATGAATTTTTTTTTCATTATAGAAATTTAAGTAATTTTAAAATCAATAAGGAGTTAATTAAATAAATAAGATTCAACGGTAATATACTTTTTCAGATGCAAGAGCTGTTCATTTAGCATATCGAGACTAATTTAGGCTATAATATAATTATTTTAAAAAATTCTTTAAAAAAAATTATAAGAAAATGATTGTCTACTTTATCATTAGAATTGTGTAATATTCGTGTTTATCGTAAATTTATTTTCTTCTTTAGCTTTATATCTCGAACTGATATTACAAGAAATCAATGTGAAGAAAGAAACAAGTTCAGGTCTGCACTTTTTTTTTTTTTGGTTTCTCACTGATAGTGGGACCAACGCAATGAAGAATGAAGCTTCGAGAAGGATAATAATAATAAAAAATAAACATAAACAGAGGAGAGAGGAATGAGTGTTCATGAATGTTTGGGAAGTAGAAGATTTGTGCTCTAACTTACGTGCATTCAGGAGTACATGATGGTTAGAATTAAAATTTCCTCGTTCAGAGCCATCTAGTTAAAAAAATCAGTGGTATTAAGAAAGCCGAACCTTTACGATAAGCATTTCAGGACGTAGGGAAATAAATGGCGAAAAAGAGAAGAAAAATTAAGGAGAAAAGCACTTGGTAAATCAGGTAAAACTTTTCATTTTACTTTACCTTACCGGCATTAATTAAATTGACTTTTATGTATCGTGACAATTGCAGCTAAAATTTACATGGAATTAAATTCAGATTTAACCTTGCAAGTTGCTTATGAAATTGTTTCACAGAAAATACGTATGCTTTTAGGAATTAAGCTGAACACAAAAAATATGATGTAAAAATAATTGAAGAAATTTTAAGCATTTAATTATATGAAAACTTCTGGGCTCCCATTCTGTACTTATCTCTGTATTAACTATGGACATCAATACATCACTCTGTGGGTTTTTTTATAGGACTGTACTGAAGGGAAAATTGCATTTTATAAATTTTGGAACTTTAAAAAAAGCCATTCGAAGCTTATTTTTCAAATAAAAAAATTTGACTCTACCTGGTATTATTTAATTTTTCAGCATTTTTCATTTAAATTATGCACAATTGCATGACTTGCGACCATTTTCCCTAATAAAAAGAATGCGTTAAACAAATCGTCTAAACATCGAACAAAACTTTCAAACTATTTTTTCACTAAATAATTATTAGTATTAAAGGACAAAGGGATGCTAGTTACCTACAATAAGAATTAAATGCATTGCTATTTCATTGTGAAAATCGAGAATATCATCTAACCATTCTTTCTCTTAAACTCAGTTCTAAATCATTCCCCATAGATTTATAAGTTTTGTTAGATTTAGTTATATATAAACGATCCATTTTGAAGCTTAACGAAGGTTATTTTGGGGCAGACATTGTATTTTAGAACCATGGTTAGATTAACATTAGACATCTGGCTCGCCCCAGCAATCTCTAAACTTTCACACCAGGAGGGCCAGGGACTCCTGTCTGAGATGCTGTGCCCCCCACCGGGGAAAATTTTTGTACGGGATATTCAACTAGTTCATAAATAAAGATGTGGCAAAAATTTGAGACCAATTTCATTTCACTTATCCCCCCCGTACATCAGGTCGTGCCCCCTGTCGAGCAGACCGTGCCCCCCGTCGGAAAAACTCTAACGCCACTCCTGTTAAACACCACTGCAAGAGAGTCCATTTGGCCTCCTTTAATATGTACCAGTCTCACGTACACGACTGGTATTCGATGGAATCGGGTATAAAACCCATGTTCCTCCAATACAAATGCCCAGGATTGCCAACTGGTCATTGCGACCCTATAAATCCTTGAGTAATGATGGTTCTATTCCCCTTGGTCTAGCATAAAACAAATTCATGAGACAAGAACTCATTATGAAGGAGGATTGTAGCGTCTTCGGTTGGTCATAGCTATTTTGGAGCACCTAACTATCACCTTAGGTAGCAGTCTGACTTAACACTGATATAAGGGGGTTGGCTGGCTTCTTGGAGGACTTTGAGGAGAAAATGGTATATATATATCTGTTCCTCTTGGAGAAAACAAAGAAAATCTCCAGCAGCTAGCAATTCGTTCCTAAAGCACTCATATGTCTACCAGTTTTTGAATAATACTGGTTTAATAACATAGCCAGAGGAAATAATCACAATTTTCTTTCTCCTTTTCATATTCCTTATCCACGCCATACCTTAACCTAGTGGTTCCCAAAGTTTTTCGGTCCGTGCCGCCCTTGATGAATCCAGATTATTTCATGATGTTCTGTGTAAAACTCCCAACATGTATTTTTTTTTGAAATATAGTCAATAATTTTTTGTACAGTTTAAATAAAAAAAAAGAAATAAAATACATTTTAGGTCGCATAAAAAATTTATTGAATAAATTTTAAAATTTTAATAATTGTAATAATCAGTGGGATGATTGAGCCTGTTAATCACTTCACTTTTTTCAAATCGTGGAATTAAACTGGACACTGCTACCCTCATTTTCTTTTCCGCATTGATTTTCGAGTGATACTTTAACTTTACTACAGCAACTGGCGGCAACCCAGTTTCGGACTAATAAGAGGTAGCAAATGATGTTAAAATTCACAGAGCTTTAGCACTTATGAAAATTATATATCTCCCGGTGCCCTTGTGAGGAAGTCGAAACTCCCCTGGGAGAAGCGATGCACACATTGGGAGCCACTGCCTTAACATATTAGGCCACTGGTGAGCAATCCATGAGTAATAAGCTGTATAAAGAAGAAATATAATTGTATTGCGATCAAATTTTAATCGTTTCGTCAGAAATATTAGCAAATTACATGTTAAATTCCTCTGTCATGATATCCTTATTCTAAAAATAAATTTTTAAAAAATGAAGGAGAAGTAATGCTAACGACTGTATTTATTTGTTAGCCCAGGGGAAGATTTGTGAATTTCTGAAAAGAGAAGAGATTGTTTTTGAATTTATGATTCCACATAGAAAGAATTTCTCTCTGACAGAAAGGATTAAAAACACAAAATATGAATCCTACAGAAATAAAGACTCAACTTTTGAGTTTTACTTAGTATTCATTAGTCACTTCCATTTGAAATAGAGTCTCAGTTATCCGACTTAAACGGAGATTACCGATGTCAGATAAGAGAAAATGTCAGATAATGAGAACAGAAAAAGAGAGAAAATTTTATGTATCATGCATTATGTAGATTTAATATCTTTCATGTTCGTGTGCTGCATTTCAAGATTATAAGAAAAGTTATGTAACAAACTAATGATCTAAACCTATCTTCAGAAACCAGCGGGAGTGGCCTCCTCTAAATTTTCTCGTATACTTCCCCAAAAAGGTGTTGTTTCCCCTCCCCTCGCGTGGATAAAAAAATTCGAACCTACTGTAACCCAGAATTCAATGGCTATCAGAAGGTTTTTTATTGTAGATTATAGTGATTGTTAAATATTTAGGTAAAGAATCCAATTCAAAGAGATGGATACCGATTAAATGTCTCTCGATTTCCACTCTCGCCGGCTCAAAGACAAAGTGAGGTAATCCTTCCGCGTGCACAGATATTGCTACCAGTACGCATGCGCATGGAGAATCGGATTTAAAAAAATTGAATATGCAATTTGAACACCTATTTTTTAACCCATTGAGATGAAAATTGGGCACAGAGCTATAATTAATGTTAGCATCCATGATATCAAGTTTGATTTATCTAAGCCAAGGGGCTTTTGATATAAAATTTTTACAAGTATGCGATTATACAGACCGACAGACAGTCAACTCTTCCACGTATTTGGCCCAAAATTTGATACGGGCCTACAGTCATGACGATAAAACCGTGTACCAAATTTTATCCATCTAGCTATTCAAGTTTTTGAGTTATAGTGTTCACATGACCGCGGACATACAGACAGACAGACTTCCCATTGACGGATTTTAGAAACCTTCAAATTATGTTTAAAGACCACATACGAAATTTCATTCCCGTAGCTCTAATAGTTTTCGAGTTATCGTGTTCACACACAGACAGACATAATTCGAAAATTGTGTTTTTCGGACTCGGGGATGTCTAAAACGTGTAGATTCGTCAAAATCTCGAGTTCGAATTTTTTGACGATTACAATACTTTCTCTTTGTATACTTCGTATACGAGAAAGTAAAAAGAGCATCATTAAATAAAATATATAAAGACAAATCAGGTAGGTTAAAAAAAGTTTTTCTGACAGTATACTGCTTCTCAGCTCATCGATAAATTCTACCTGCTATTTCGCGTCAATTCATGAAAAGCATCACGTCCATACTTGAACAGCTTCTCTTGCTGTTCGGTGTATTTCAAGGGTGCTTTAATAGCATCCAGTCCGGCTCGTCTTTATGAATCGTTTTGACATCACTACTTCACTTGGCTGTTCTTCAAGTTCGTCTGTTTAAATAACAGCCCTTTTCCTTTTAGTAGTTGTCATTATCAGTTGTACAAAAAACACCAATGAAACTATTGCTAATTGAAACAAAAAGTTTTAACAAAAAATTAGCAAGAGACTGAGAAATGTATTCACTCTCTAGTACTTGATATGCCACTGGACAGTCCCCCTGGTGTCAAATGTGTCGGCTGAGTGTTTGCTTCTATGTTTGTAAGCAAACAAGGAAGCAAAGACTCAGCTAATAAGCTGCCTACTTACCGATAGTGAAAGCAGAGTACATTCTTTTATTCATTCAGAACCAATGTCGGTTTAAAAAGTATGTCGGATAATGAGACTCTACTGAATATTTCATTAGATACTCCTTTATTTCAAACATTTTACGTAAAAATACAATGTTACGCAGTGCATTTTTATTCATTTTTTAAAATCTTTCTTTGTGTGTGTGACAGGATATTATTTTCACGACATTTCCATCATGAACTTTTGATGAATTTTCTTTTTTGAAAGAAACTTTTCACGAACTTGTAATCAAAACATTTGTAGCCAAAAAAAAAAATATATATACAAATCCGTGCCCTCATAACCGCATTGCGATCACCCCGGATCACTCAGATAGGAGGTGAAAAAATGAACCCAATTTGAGCTCAGAGATGTTCACATCTGATTAAGTTTAAACTACCCTTTCATAAGAACCCTTTTAACAGGGATATTAGCAGACCTGCTGGTACCTACCACATCATTAGCATCGAGGGAAAATGCGCTAGAACAAACATGACTACAACCGTTGCTGGCATGCAGCCGGTAGCAAGGTCGGCCGCCAAATCATGGGTTTAACGTTTCTAAATGTGTTATTTTTATGTATCGAGTGGAAAGAAGGTACTTAGCACATTTTGAGAACCGCCTGCTGGATGGCAAAAAAGCAGGATCTGATGGGTTCGAGTCATGCAAATGAAGCGGGGAGTAAACAAGTTCAGGAATTAGGGATGTAGTCCAGGCCAAATTGTAATGGATGTTGATTAAATCTCTTTTGATTCTGATTGAAGGTTTGTGAACAATGCCATCTGGGATTTGAAACGTCGATGCCGCAATGAGTTAAATGGATCACGATTTATGGTGAGCAGAACAAATGATATAGAGAGCATAAAACAGCATTTTAATGCCTTAACACATCTTCAAAATGGAAGTTTAAAAGCGATACGCTGATACACTGTAATAAGTTAGAAAATTTAAAAAATATATTTTCAGAAGAAGTGACTTTGATTATTGTGATTTGCCTTGAAGTTTTATCCTCATTATTTCTGTCGAAGCATTTGTGTCAATACGCTTAAGGTTAATGTACCAACATAGATGAAAGGTATTTCTTAAACTGCTTAAAGCAGGTTTCAAAATTTGAAAAAATATGTATATTTAAATGTAACGTAAGAGCATCTGTAAATTTTTATAGGAATTCAGGAAGAATTTAAATATAATTGATGTGCTAAACCGAAATAAAGCGCAGATTCTTTTTAGAAATATTTTAATATAAAACTAAAGCATTCCCTAAAAGTCAGAAATGTCTATAACAAAAGACTGAAAAGAAAGTAATATTGCTTCCTAAATAAAAGCTTTAACTGCTGAAATAAAACCTCCAAATTCATCAAAATTTTAAATACCTTAGTACCAATATATCATTTGTAAGATATTTTAATATAAATGAAATATACATAACTTGTTTTTTGTTCTTTGCTTTTGAGATAAAAATTAGTTTTAAAAGTACATATTGACCAACAGGACTTACATATTTTTTAGTTAATGGTAAATGTGCTGAAGGTTCAAATTTCCTAATATTTAAGTCGTATGAAAATTTGAAGAAAAGGATTGCTTGTTCATGAATTGCCTAGATTATCTTATTATGATCAACAAAGCAAGAAATCTATAGATTTTAAGAACTACTGTGGTATAGAGATTATACTCATTTGAGAATAAGATCCAAAAACTGAAAATAATCATCCAGTTTATTCAATTTTTTATATTAATACTTTTCTGTGAAAATTTGTTAATTTTTTTGCGGTAAAAGTTAAGACATTATCAGAAAATCTATTCAGAGCAAAAAACACATTAAAGCGTATTATACAAATTTAAATGTTTCAAACTCTTAAGTTTACTACTTGACAGTCTGATTATTTCCATGAAAGAAATTAAAACTTTAATTAAATTTTATCTCCCTGTTAGCGCCAGCTTCAATATTTTTGAAGGTGAATCTTTCTATCATAATGCTCATCTTACGATTTAGTATTTTAATCTAATTTCCTTATTAAAGACAATTCAAGTTGACAGTAGAGCGAAATGGACGTAGTCATTACAACATTTAAATTGTCTTGAATATGATTCTAAAGTATTCAGAGAGCAACTGATGAATTACAACAGAGCTAAATTTTAAACATCATTTATTTTTCTTTATTCCAGCAAGTCTGAAGTAACAAAGACTTATTCCTGGTTTTTGGCAATGCTTAACAGTGAATAAATACAGAGAATATTATACAAAAAAAGACTCGTAGAAACACATGAAACACCTTTCACCGATGATGTGGTCGCTTGAAGCAATCACATCGTAATTAGCTATGACTATAGTACCTTAAACGATAGCCGAGTTATATAAAATTGTCCTTCAATGTTTGCAGGGGGAGTTAGGTGAACAATGTAAATATTTCATGATATTTGCTCATTAAAACAAAATGCAGTTTAACTTCTGTGGTCCAGTACTTTGCACCCCATCATATAAATACTCAAAACAATTTTATGTAAATCATCCAGATAGAGAAACTGGGTATTTGAACAATCCTAATTACGCTTCTTCTCATTGTCACTGAAATTGTAAACTAGTCGACAAAATATACACCTGCGAGATTACTGCATTTTTTGTAATTGTATTTTTTCAAGTTCACTACGAATGTTATTGCCGTTCCTTCAATTTACTCTTATTATTGCATTTTCTGGTGAACTTTTATGCTGTATCGAAAATTCATTGAAAAGATAAAAATATGGTATTTAAAGGAATTCATCCAATGACTTGAAATAAAACATAGTATAACTTAAAATTCTTTTTAAAAAAACCCTTTCCCTTAAATCTAGCTGTTACTTTCTTCGTGATGCATCATACGAGTCGTATTCACTGTATTTATTAAAAATCGGCCAATTTCATTGCATTAGTGGCAATTATGCAATTAAGAAAAACTGTTCACAGTATAAAGAAGAAAACCGTGAGAAAAAGGAAGAAAGAATAGCTTAAACGTGATGGCTTTATACCAGCGTGTAAAATCTGTTGACGCAATTACGAGTTTTTAAAACCGTAAAAAGTTACATTGTTACATCGGCACATTCGAAACGCTTCGATTACTTAATAACTTCAATTGTCATAACCAAAGCATTATCGATTCCTCCCTCTTGTTGTAGAAACATCTCTATTCAAGAGGCTTCAACTCTTAACATCTCAATAGGTTCACATCCACGCAGCATCCATTAATCAATACGACACTCGGGAAAGAAGGGGGGCAATTCTCCGCCCACAACCTGCGGAAGACATCGAAATAACTTAGTGTTTGCTTTAAGTTACTGTACTTATCATTTCTTGACTCGCATCCATCTCTGTCAATTGACTCCGAGGGGCTTTATATCATGTGATTCCCTTCAATATGTAATTTCCAATCCTCCGGTTGGAGGCAAATGTGATTTAAAACAGGACCTGTCCCCCTCCGTGACTAAAGTGAGTGTTAAAATGTAATTTGGTGTCTACGGATTAAAAGGGACAAAAGCCTGTTTCGGGATGCTGGAAACGGGTAATCAAGGCTCTTCCTCCTCTGGGGAAGAAGATCGCTATCGGGTGCTTTTCGTGACTGAGTTATTACGGACTTGCCAATTCCGTCAACTGGTGGTTCCAGCCGATACGATCGAAGGAACACACTGAAGGCTGTAATAAATGTCCGTGCCCGGGGAAAATAAGTCGGTATATAAATGATGGATTGTCTGGGGAAGAAGTATTAATGGCCTTTGTCGTATGCGGTTGATTAAATCAGCCTAGACTGAAGGTTAGGCAGATATATTTGTAAATAAATTGTATCTCTTTATGGCTTTTAACTTGGTGCTAAGTCTTTAAATATATTAGTGACGGATATTAAGACTTTAAATGTATTATTGATAGTGAATCAAGAAGTATGCTATAGGGGAGACCAGGGATAGTTGTTACAATATTTTTCAAAAAACTTTTAAAAAGAAACTATTAAAAGCAGTTTTAAGAAACACACTTTAAAATTTATTTTAATTACTGAAGATCCACAACATATTTTTAAACGATTAGATAACTATAATTTAAAGGTGTTAAAAGTTTTATACATGCATGTACATTGTAACAATTTACCCCGCAATGGGGTATGTAGTTACACTAGATAGGGTAAATAGTTACATAAAATATGTTAATCAATAAAAGCAAATATAATGTCTTTATGTTTTTAGCATGTTATTATTTTATAATTTCTATAGCATAATGAAGGGCTTGTGTCCTTTTTTCTTCATAAATTCACTTAATTTCATAAGTTATTCCGATAAGTTATCACCATAATCATTTTCTGAATTACAGCTTTTACAAATATATAACTTGGAAAGACAAAAGAATCGCTCCGTTTTCTTTGGCCAAATCCAAGATTGGCAAGTCGAGATAAAACTGATGATTGTCAAGAAGAAGTAGAGCAGGCCTCTATTTGGTGATTTTGGTATGTTTCATAAAATGCCTCAAGAAGCTTTGAAAATTCTACCCACCTATCTTAATTTTTTTGCTGACTCTTCCCTTCCTTGTGGTGTATTTCAAAGGTAGTGAAATTTAAAGGGTTTTTCCTAGAGGAAAAAAGGAGGAACTATGACGCCATTTGCACCACCAACAAAAGCCAAAGTGCCCCTCTCGACAAATGTCACTGATCCAATCTGTTTGGTACCTTTTCTGGCAATTATCTTCCTTGGCTTCTGAACTGTTGTCACCCCAGTCTCGTCAACGCTGTAGATATCTTTACCCTAGAAATTGAATCTTTTGTGGACACTGGCAAAATTTGGGAAGAAGTTTACAACATTGTTCCTTTTAAAACTCGTGACTCTATTCGGTCTAATCACTTGTGAAGTGCCGAAAGAAACAGATTTCTTACACTTTAGAAAAGCTGGCAGCCAGCCAACTGCAGCAGTCTTACATTTATTCCAGCCTACTGAGATTTTTATTTGATTTTTAATTGCTTACTGGTGTACCAATGATTTAACTTCCTTAGAAGAAGGGCCGTAGTACAGCTTTGTAGCATTGTATACGTACTGTTGAAGTTCCATCTACTGTTTATCTGTGAAGACCTGTCGAGTTTTTTTTATAAACAACGAAACGATTGACTCTGAATATGAAGCAAAAAGGGCTTGTATCTTATACGCAGCATCTCAAAGAAAAATCTCTAAAAATTAATAAAATTTATTTATATTGTTTAATTATTTAATTAATTCATTTTAATTACGCTTAAATTAATTAAATTATAAAATGAAACTGATTAGAAATACAACTAACCATCAATAACAGTTTTCATTTTACTGCAGCATATCTAGAGTGTCATGAAATTAATTCCATATTTACCAGTCGCCTTTAGCAATGAACAACCAGTTATCACTACATCAGCTGCCTTCAGAAATGTTTCCCTGGGCGTTGTACCCCCATCCACATGTCTTTTATAGTTCCTCATATCAATTTAAAAAAGATAATGTATTTTATGCAATATAAACTTACTCGGGGTAAGTTGTTACACTGTAACAAGTAGCCCCAATAAAATTGTAACAAGTAGCCTCAAGTGATGATATTATACATCTTGCTGCTTGTGAGAGGCATATTACACTTGCACAGAACTTTTAAATATAATATAATTTACCTGAAATGTAGGCTTTCTTGTGATGTAGACGTTAAACAGATATCTCTAAAGGTTCCGTCGCAAATAAAAAAAAATAAAATTTAAAAGGAAAATTACTAACTGGCACAAAATCAACATTATCACAAGAATTCTCTTTGCTATTGACTGCAGGAACTCCAGTGCTCGGTGAGGAAGACATACGAATAAGGGCTACCATCTGACGTGATCGAAGCGAGTTTATACTCATGGTTATTTTGAAATTCGAATATAACAATTTACTCTGTGTAACATCTAACCCGGTCTCCCCTATAGATGTCCGGGGGTTCTGTCGTTGGGGCTGCTGTGAAGATAAAATATTAGTACATTTATTTCATCTGTTAATTCTTCGACAACTAATTTTTTTCTAAACAACTATTTAGATACAACGTTCGCAAATAGGTCCAAATAGTTTTGAAACGAATCGAACTGTTATTTTATTCAGCTATAAAAGTACACTATAATTCAATGCTATAAAAGTAAGAGGTAAAGACATTAGCCAGCGGCAATTACGGGGTACATAAAAAAATTGGCAAACTTTCATCCCGCTTAAATCGAGGGATATGCAGCTGGAGCAGAGGTTCCCATCCTGGGGTACGTGTACCCTCAGGGGTAAGCCAATGACTGATTGGGGATACGCGAAATCAAAGCTAATAATGGCGGAAACAAGAAAACATAAGGAATTAAAAAAGTTACAGAATTTAGTTCCCTCATTTTAATACTTGCTATTTAATAACTATGCCAATTAAGAAGCTAATTAATTTTTAGCCATCCTTATAAGTTAATGCGAAATTATTAAAATACTGATTTTATTTGTGTTTGGTGTTGAACTAATACTGTTGTAAAGATGGAATAAAATGTAAAATCAAAAATAAGTCCAGCAAATGTTATTAATTCGAGTCATTTGACTCTAAAGTTAATCTAAGCCCTTAACAATATTGATAAAAACTTCTTTGCATAGACGGATGGTTGGTGGTTGGGGGGGGGGATGAATAACAGTAGGGGTTACGCGAAAATATAAAGATTAATCAAGGGGAACGCGAGGGAATAAAGATTGGGAACCCCTGAGTTGGAGGATTAAAACCAAATATGACGAGGTGAAGGAGCGGCATTTTGTCCCGGTTGCCATTCATCCTTGCTAGGCCACCACTTTAAAGATTAAATTTAAAAGCTAAACAGATTCTTATTGCTAACGAAAACAAAAATCTGCTTCCTTTTGCAATTTATAAACAATTTAATATTTCTTAGCTTAAAACCTTTGTATGCTTACAGTTATTTTATTATATAAAACAGGGAAAAAAATGTGGATTCTATTTTATAGCTTAATATGTACAGACAACCAAACTTAAATGACCACAAATGAGTACATATTCGCTTAATAGGCTTGAATGATTTTAAATTTAAATAACTTATAGTAAAAGGGAGATTTATTAATGGCTTATAAAATCCATAAAGAGCTATGTTCGTACGAATCGCTTTTATTTACTGGTACTTAAATTTGTTTATCGAATGTTATTTTTTTCCACTTTAATATTGTATACTTATTACCTAAACTTAGAAAACTTGTTATGTGTTTTTTCTACGGCATTGAATTAATTTGGATCAAAGGGATTTTCTACGTACGCCCATTGTGGTCTTAATCAAAAAGATGCCTGAAAATAAAAATAATGAAAAAATTAGTACAATGAAAGAACATAACTATATAAGATGGCATAGTTTGTAAACTAATAAATGCAGAAAATATAAAAGTTTTCAATTTGCGATGTATTTTTTTTTTGTTTGTTATTTCTTGTGCATCTATATTGCACAGTTTTTTTCCAGTCCGTTTTCTTCTATTAATTCATGTAAAATCATTCAAGTGAAGAGGTAATATTTCCGCTTTTATATCAAAGAAAGACAATATATAATCCGTTAAGAAATCAATCATTCGTTATGTTAAAACATAAGCAATTTTGATGAAGACATTCAGTATATATGGGTGAATAGTATCATTAGTATCACTAAAATATTTTTTGTTAAAATATACTTTCGATACTTTTCTGAATTCTTCTTTCTATAAATTTTTTAAAAAAATATATCAAATATAAATTTCTCCAAAATTGTAATAAAATAACTAAAAAGGAAGTGCATTCTCAAAATCTTATGAAAAATGGGGGAAAAAATTAATATTTAAATTTTTTAGAGAGTCAGTCCGTTTTCTATTCTATTAAAATCACTTTTATGCGAACATTTCCTTTGATAAAGTTCTATTCTTGAGATGGTTATTAAAGGTGGATATTAACAATAATTTTTATTTCAAACGACGTTATAATATACTCAACTTTAAACCCGTATTCATAAAAAAATATGTTGTACCTTAAAAGGCTTTATGATGAAACAAATTCAAATAAAATTTAATAAAATCAAACGAAGAAATGCAATTAAGGGGAAAATTACTTTACTACTCTTTTATTATATTCGAAGAAATAAGTATTTGATAATAAAAAACAGACATCCTTCCTCAGTTGCTAACGACAGTTCACAAAACTCACAAGAAAAAGTACGAATAAATAAAAATGTTATTTGCTATGTGGAAAGGATAAAAAAAGATTCAAATAAGATGTAAGCCATTTAAACCCAAATTAAATTGCAACCGCTGAAATGTTCTTGAAGATTCTGATCGAAACCTATTTGGAACATTAAAGAGAGAGAAAAAAAGTAGTGTCATCTAACGGGGCTGAAGACATTTTCCATGGGTTCCGGTTGAGTGATGAAGCAAATTGAACGCCATTTATTTGAAGAAGTAACAACTGTTTCGTACCTTTCCGATTCGATGAATCTGTAGATGAGGCATGTGTTTGTGCACCGAAATGGCGTATTTCACTTCGCACAGAGAGTCAACTCCGATTTCCAGAAAGGGCGAGGAAAAAAAACCCAGAAATCTCATCCGATTCCAAATTTCTTTCTTTGGATGCCGTTTCTTATTTTCCTAGTTCTTTACTGGATTTTAATTTGAATTTTATTTCGAGAAAATTTTTAGTTCGATGATTAAATGTGCTATGTTTCAGAAATGGAGAAAAAAAAGCAGAAAAAATATCTCTTCCGACTAAATGCCATTTCTTTTCTACTACTCCTATGAAAGATTTTCATTGAAATTTTGATTTGAGTGATTTCTAAACCTTGTTTGATTAATAATTTCATTAATTTTTACTTACTTTTTATCTATCTATTTATTATTTCTTAATTTGTCGAAAATATGTCCTCAAGAAATAGACGGTTTTATAAAAATAGTGTAAATAATAAAGTAAAAACTAAATCATTAAATAAAATAAGACTAGTAAACTTTAAGAAAATTATTTAGTACAATGAGATAAAGAAAACATGCGGGCAGATGAAAATGCCTGAATAGAAAAATTCAGCGCTTAAGGAAATTTCAGTCATTCGGAAATTCAGTTTAAAACTGAAGAAGATTCGATAAGTATTTCATTGCTATCTCAGATTGAAGAATCCTGTAATCACGAGCAATTTACGTAGATTGCTTGTTTAATTTTTATATATTGTAGAGAACGAAATACGAATAAAATTTTATCATAATTAGAATGTCAGAAGATGCAAATAATCATAAAGACAAACGACACAATCTCAAAAAATAAATAACGATAGAATTTATAATATTAGATTTCGCTCAGCTGTTATTAAAATTAAATATTATTATTAAATAAATTCCCTACTTCCAGGTCCCATAGTCTCTGTGTGATATGCAAAATTGTTGAATCTAGCAGCGATACACTTCATCTAACTTTTCAAACAAATGAGGAAAAGTTTATAGAAGTTTGTCAAATAAAATCCGTTGTTTTTCAACCGTGCCTGCTACCCAAAAATTCGACTATTTTAAATTTGGCACTTAAATACTCCAAAAAAAATAATCACTAAAATGTCAAATTATCTCCTATGTTTGGTCAAGTTCGACAGCCTTTCGATTACTGTTAAGCACTAAAAGACGGGCTAGCTCTGTAAAAGTTACTTTCCAGCAAAGATTTATTAATTGCTGGGAAAATAGTATCTCTCATAGAAAACCTCATTGTACAAGGAAAGTAGTTATAAACAAATGAGAATTAAATAATCTGTTTAAAATGGAAACAACAATACAAAAATAAAAGCAAACATTCAGAAATAGCTATTACAAAAACAGAGGGAAGAAGCATTTCTGCTTTTCAATGTATTTTTGTATGCAATCAAGATTTATTTAACCTGAACCTGAACTCCTGTTTGTAATATCTTTTGTTATTTGAATCACATATCACATTAGCAATATAAATGATGTATTTTATTTATTATACGCTTAAAAATGTACCCCGATTTCATTTTCAAGTTTCATGAAGAATAAAATTCTATCAACATAAATATCTAGAGTCCTTCCCAAAATGGGGTTAATTCATGTGATACCACAGGTCGCGTGGTAAATGTCAGCCCGCTTGTCATCTCACATCTAAATGCATGTTGTCATACGCAATACTGTCACGGAATATTACAAGCTTCAAATGTAAGATGCACTATGGATTCGTAAATAAAATTGGCTTTTGCGAGTCTGAATTGACTTCATTTAGCGGATAAGTTTTAAATACTGTAGAGTGTTTCGTGTATAAGTATTTTTTATATATTTTGTGAAGGATTTTTCGTTTGCGTGAAAACTTACTGGTTACCAAACTGATTTTTTTGGTACTAAAGTTAACATGAATGCTATTTACACTTAAGCAAATATGGACGTCATTTAACGAACGAAACTAAATTTTCCCGTTCAGTGCATTCGCTTCGAAAATACTTTTTGTTTTGCTTGAGAATTTTAATTTGTGCGAAGAAAAATATGCAGAATATATTTAGTTTTGATTGCTTTGGAAAAGCAGGAGTGAGCCATCATTCCTGTATAACTGAGAGGTCAATCCTATGCGAGAGTTATCATTCACGTCAACAAAGGGCGAAGATGAACACAGTCTTTTACAGCATGCAACACAATCGAGCATGAGTAAACCCTTAAAACGAATAACAGGGGAGAAAAATATCTTATTACTTCTAAATGTCGGCGAGAGCATGCAACGAGCCATCAGACAGTTATAATAAGCAGGTCTGTTAAGAAGGCTCATTATGTCAGGCGCCTGCTCGGAAAGTTCTTCATCTTGAATCGGAAAAACAGAGGATTAATGATAGATGATACTTGGATTTGCTCTAAAAATGTAGAGGAAGGAATTTATTTCAAGACGATGCCTTCCTTCCTTTGTCTACCCGTCTTGTTGAACGTCAAACTGAAGAATTAAATTTAGTTTTAATGAATGCAAGTGAATTTTATTTTAGGAAAATACATATAACAAGAGCGAAATACAACCATGAAAGTGGACATACACAGGTATAATACACGAGACCAAGCACAAAATAAGATGTAAACAGCGATACTAAAAATACTTGTATACATGTTGTACAGTATTTCAAACATTAGATTAAGTAATATGGCGCTTTCCTTCTAAACAATACATTTATTAAATACGTATACAACAAACAGATATTTCTATTTTCTTTCAGATATATTCTATTTACAACAAAATTTCCACAAGTTAACAACATCTAATTAAAATTATTTTTTTTATCTCCGTTGCTAGGTGACGTTCACAATACAAAAGAAAACTGTAGCGTTGATATTATATTTCTACTTCATTTTTCATACATGCACGTTAGGGTGTCCCAAAAAAATGAAAGTCGTTTGTTTTTTCGCATACCCTCTTATTTTTTTCCTTTTATATTAAAACAATTATAAATAAAGTTTCATGTAATTTGAACCACAGCAACCCGTGCCGACTTACATCTAAACGTGTCAATCAGTACTTGTGTACTTAAGACAGAGAACGCTGGCACGTATCAGCTTGACACGTGTCTGTTGCAGAGCACAAAGTAGCTGCAAATGGTAAAGTGTTGTGGTAGTAAGTGTTTGTATAATTTTTAATCAGTGAACAGAACATGGCAGTGGAATTACGTAGTTCTAAAAAAGTGATATTTTTAATAGGGGACATAAAACATCAAATAACGGATTCAAAACTTCCCTCTAATGGACAAGTTCTCGCAGTTTTGTTTTACAATATTCGAGAAGTGAATTTAACTGTTAATGAAAGTGCAAATCTCGCTATTCGCTAATGTATTATCTTTTAGGAAAAGGCACGCGTATCTACCAAATTGTGTGAGGAAACTTGTTAACATGTATCAAGTTTGGAGAGACTTACAAAAAAAATATAAGACGTATTAAAGCGGCGACAGCAAGAATTTGTAAGTTTTTTAGACAATTTGTTCGACATTGCACACGCTTATGCACTTCAGCTAATGAAAATAGTGGGAGATAGGATGTCCTCACAGCGCCAAAGAGAGCCTAGTCGACCCGGTCAATTGGGTGGAGTGGATAAAAAACTGACCGGCAAAGAGGAAAGAGCGCGACTTCGAGCTGTCAGAGAAGAAAATCGGCGAATCAAATATGTTTCCGCTTCAACATCCTCGACGTCATACGAACCATTGCAAGAAGATTCCTCTTCGAATTCTAGTAAAAATATGGATTCAGAAGATTTCCCAACACTGATCGAAAGCTCAGAACCTGGGACAATTAAATCAGTGATGAAGAAAGATTTTACTACCCCAAAGTTAGTTGTTGCATTAGACAGGTGTCAATTAAGTATGCTAGATTCTGTGTTTATTCTTGAAGCTACTATTGATGCACTTGGATGCAATATTGACGCATTTCCGATAAGTAAGTCTTCAATTCAAAGTATCCGAACAGAAAAACGGAAGGAACGCGCGGAAAACATAAACATTGATTTCCAAAATAAGGTACCTGATGTAGTGACCTTACATTCGGATGGCAAACTGTTGCCTGCTTTGAGTGCTCGAAAATCGAAAGAAGAAAGTTTGCCTATAGTTATTTCATATGGACTTAAAGAACAACTCATTGCTGTGCCAAGACAGGATAATTCTACAGGCAAAGAGCAGACGCAGGCTTTTTGGAAGGTGATCTTAGATTGGAATCTCGAAGACGAAGTCCAAATTCTCTGTTGTGATACTACGGCTTCGAATACAGGTCGTTTAAATGGCGCTTGTGCGCTCCTCGAGCAAACATTTTACAGGGAAATGCTTTTTTCCGCTTGCCTCCATCATGTATATGAACTGGTATTAAAGGCCGTATTCGAAGTGAAAAATAAACAAGTGACAACAAGCCCCGATATTCCACTCTTTGAAAAGCTCAAAGATAATTGGAAAAACATCGATCCCACTAAAATACAGTGCTATAGAGAAGCAGAATTGTTCCGAACTGTACCCGAGAAAATTTGCTTGACTTTTACCGTGTTGAACTTTAAAATGTTATGATCAGAGATGACTATCGAGAGTTGATCGAACTTTCTATCGTATTTTTAGGTGGAGATGCAAAAAAAAATTTTA
Organism: Araneus ventricosus; assembly: GCA_013235015.1. NCBI lineage: Eukaryota > Metazoa > Arthropoda > Arachnida > Araneae > Araneidae > Araneus > Araneus ventricosus. The sequence goes on along the minus strand of BGPR01002407.1, from coordinate 51,038 downwards.
AATCAGACCTCCGGGTGCCATGCACCAAGCTAGATGGATGGCCCAAGCGATTTACTCCCTAAAACTATCGTTATTTAGTTCTCAGCTGAAATTAAACACCAAGGATAAGGAAGTACTGTTAGACGTCTGCTTGTTATCGTGACAATCTACGTTAAACCATGGCTTCAATTCATTTTGGCAGTTAAAGCACCCTACAAAGATTTGTGCTTTTTGAAATCTTTGAAAGCTTACGAAGATGTGAATGAAAGTATCTAAAAAGCTGCTTTACAGAAATTTAGCCAGCATTTATGGTATTTGACTGACGAAATAGCAATCTTAGCACTTTTTTGATGATGATGTGAACGAAGAAAACAAAACTAAAAATGGTGGCAAATTTACATAGAGAAAATTTCTCGACCCATGAGAAAAGATACATTCCATCGAAGGAAGAACTTTGTGGTTCATTGTATGATGAGTTTGATACATTGTTTCTGTAGTTGTTTATTTAGTTATTTATATATATCACGCAATTGTTACCTGTTATTTTTTTACAGAGAAAAGTATCAATGATTTCATGTCAGTCAAAAGCCAGTCATTGTTTTCTAGACTCAAAATTGATGTCAGTTTTCTGAACGAGAGTCCCTTTTCATGGGCGAATAACGCTTCGTTTCTAGACGCTAAAAAGACGGTCTCAATGCTTAGAGCAGTGAACGATACAGCTGAAAGGGCAGAAAAATGATGCAGGACCTTCATGGTTTAATAACGGTTGAGGAGGAACAAAAAATAATTTTTGTTACGTTGCATACAAGAACACATGAAGATCTATCCTGACTGAAAAAAGCAAACATTGAAATGAAAATATGTACAGTAATGTTTCTTTTACCGTAATATGGTAGTAAATATCTGCTTTGGATAAATTGGTGTCTTGTGCACCAAAGAAACATATATTTAACAATCTTTCCATACTAGATTTCACGTTCAAGTTTTACCTAAAGTCGGCACGGGTTACCGTTATCTTATTGCAATAATACTTTTTTATTTATGTTACTGAGGTGAAATAAAAAAAATAGAGGGTATGCGTATTCGATTTTGCAAAAAAAAATTCCCTTGTATCTTGGGACACCCTAATGCACGTGCCAAACGACTCTTTTGATTTTATTAATTTCTTTTTAAACTAGATTAGATTTTTATGTCATCATTATAATTTAATTATCTTAACACAAACTAAATAAAACTTAGGATGGATATTACTTGCATGAAATGTTTTTATATAATCTACAAATATCACAATATATACCCAAACAAAAGTAAATATTTATTATTTTTGCAACAAAGCAGCTGAAGATTTTTTTGTTTCAAGTTAGCAGGTTTGTATGAGAGTTCTGTTCAGAAAACTCCAAAGCTCTTTAAACAGTTTTTCACTAATGCCCCCCCAACTTCAGAAAGACGATAGCTATAGTTATAAAAGTGGTATCTAGGTATAAGTAAAGTCTTATGCTCTAAGTAATGAGACCAATACAGCGCCACGTAGCGAAAAAGAATTGAAAGTAGAACTCTCGTTTTAAAAACCGTATGAGATACGGAAGAAAAGCAATTACAAAGTTGTCGAAGATCATAGATTTAGAACGAAAAGATACCTTACGCACATTAATACTAAGAATAGAATCCATAAAATGCGTTTTCGTTTGGCTGCGATTTTCAAAATTAAGACGTCACGAGAAGACTGTATGACTCTGATAAAGCCGCTTTCGGAAAATTCTAAACGAATTAAGTTACTCACTCATACCAGCCAACACCTTTGCAGGTAAAGTTAGCAAGGGATAGTGAGAGATGTTACGCTTGGTGCAATTTTACTATGAATCCTTTAGATGTCCAGCCAATGTCCCTTGCAGACACGACAAGAACGGATGAGGCATACTTTTTAGCAAAACAATGTGCAAAGCAGGCATAATGCTAATTACTAGGCATTTGAAAATCCCTACCGCTAACACCGCAGAACCTTCGACGACGTATTACTGGTTCTTGTGCCATCGTGTCACCTGCCATGCTGCACAGTGTATAGTGAGAATTGCAGTCCAATCCTTCCAGATGCGCATTGTGGTAGCAAGAAGAATATTAGTGCTCCTTTCTTCCTCGTTTCGCGACGACACAGAAATAGCGACCAGAAAGAAATACGCGTTTCATGTGTATTGTTAATAACACTAATGTGCGCAATGTGTCTTTCTTACTGAATCGGTGATGCCTTTTTAATAGATAACTTTGAAATTTATCTTTTTCCTATCTCATACCGTTTTGTAGATAAAAGCGCGAACTCCGAATTTTGCGGCTAGGTCTAGGCGCTGTAAATAGTCTAATCGCGTGGCTCATACCCATTTTACTACACTTAGACACCGCTTTTATGACTATAATAGTTTCCGTTCTAAAGCTAAAGTGAAAGGGTCTCTGGACCTTAGTGTGCACCCTCTATATTCAATTGCATTGCTCTACAGGGATCATGCATCTCTCTGACCATACATGAAGCGCATTAAAAGTATTAGTCTAGTCTTTCACCCCTTTATTGGGTATTATATTCTTCAGCTACTGTAAGTTATTACTGGAGTTTCCAAATTCCAGAAAATTGTCAGAGGGCATTTTATAGCACAGCGTGTTGTATCGCCTTTATGTCCGCAGCAGCATCCCACATCAACGTACTCACAGAACAGAACGCCCTCTCTTACCCCGTACCCGTGACCAGACCGGACACTGAACGGTTTGATGGGCAAGACAAGGGAATTTTATTTATGAAAAAAAAGAAAAAAAAACAAGCAAAAAGAAAGAAATATTTACACTATATACATCACAGGCATTTTCACTTTTACACTATTAATTAGTAATAGTCTTCTTTTATTTAGATGTTGTTTTACCTTTCTTTTCTGAAGGAGGGAATTTCCGATAATTTGAAGCTTGTTGGTTCAGCTCGCTAGAAAGTTGAAGGCTATAGGGAGGCCGGAAAAGATCTCTGTTTTCGCTAATAAATTTGACAATCGTACGGATTTTATGCCTGGAGACGAGGTTATTGGCGACTCTTTTCAGCCATTCTTATTCGAAGTTCGGCTCTGGCTTCCTCATATGCCAAGTCACTAAGTCAACGTACTCACAAGAGAGGTTTCGGAGCGTTAAGGGTAGACGGGCCTTTAGCCATTCTCTATCTCCGTAAGAGCAATCACACGTTCGAAGATTAAAACGATTCCAATGAAAGTGACATTCGCTAGACTTTTTTCGTACACTTTCATAATATAGGTTGCGTTTATCGTGTGGTATTCGAGATTTCTGTTAACCCGGCACAAGCTAAGAACCCCGTTCTGTAGCAGACGCCGGAGAACAAACCTTGATCCTTCCTATGTTGCGTTTCGTAGTATTAATTGAGAATCGAGTATACATTTTGAGGCTCTTGTCTTTGGCCTATGGGTTCAAAATTTGATACAGATTTAGGACTTTGGCTTAAACCCTTACGAGTGTATCCCGAACTCAGTTAGTGCATAGAACGATGACATTTTTACACTTATAATCTAAAATTAAGCCATTCATAGACGCTATCATTCGATACAGTATGGCCGGTAATCCATTGACATCTCAAGTGTTATGGGCTCTTAGTTGATCAATACGACAACATATTCCAAAAACAGAAGAAAGCCGTCTAATTAGACAGTACAGAATACTACACTATTAAGGGGTTAAAGAGCACATCCTAAATTTCATACATCTGGTTCGTTGGATTTTCGAGTTATCAAGTCCGCATACTCACGAGCTGATATGCTAAGAAACAATCAAACATTTGGTGATTTCTCCCTCGGTTTGATACATATGTTCATTTCTGGAAAAATCCATAGGTCAAATTTCATCCAGCGAGCTCGTTTCGTTTTTGGATCATCTTGTTCACTGACATAAATCCAAAAATTGTGCTGTCAGACTCAGCGAGGTCTGAAACATAGAGATTAATCTGAATCTAGAGGTCAAATGCAGAAACAAAATAGTTGAAAACTGTCATCAGAATTTATCTAATAAGGTGAAAAGGTTGTTCTTTTGAATGGTGCATAAATTTTTGTGTCAAAAATTGAAAGAAATCAAGGCTCTATTAAGAGTTCAATAACTAATTTAGCATGAGATACCTGTATAATGACTGAAATAAACATATGTTCATAAAAATAAATTTGGAATAATTTCATAAAAGGAAATTCATTTCCAGAACGAAAAAAAAAAATTTGCAAGAGAAAGAAAAAAGTACATTACATAGGGGCATTCAGTGAATATACTTTTGAATTTTTTCCTGTGAATTATTTCGGTCAATCCATTCATTTTGCTATCTTAAAAAAAATCTCGAATGACTACCAGCCTTTCATCTACATCATGAGGGTGTTTTTGCTGCATTTTTCAGAAAAGATTGCAAGAATGGGAGAAATAAAAAACTATTAAATCCACCCTACACTTCATTCCCAAGTATTGAATCATCAGGACTCTCTAATAGCTTATTTTTAAATTCTTTTAATTTACTTCTTTTGTATATCTGTTTATCGAGTATATCTTAATAAACAACTTCTAAGAAATTATTACGTCTTAAAGCCATCATCACATTATATTCTACATTCATGCAAAATTGCACATTCGATGTCTATAAAAAGTTCATAACAACATGTATAATTGAATTCACTTCAGTATCTCAAAATTAATACAGCAGTAAATAACTCGGAAGAGATTTTAGCAAAATAGAATTCCAATCATCAATTTAAACAATACAATTACATCTTTGTATATCACAGGGATAACTCTCCTATATCAGAAATGACCAAACATTAAGGCCTATTTGATGTCAACAATTTGCATAAATTTCAGATGGAATTCCAAACCAAGAGCAAAACACATTCTTTGTTCTCAGAACCCGTGTATGATGCGGTGCAAGAACCTATAAAAATTTTCTCTTTTGGCAGAGTGAAGCAAATTGTCTTTATGAAGTTCCAAATAAAATAAAGTGGAGAGTTCGCCTACGGAGCCTATTAAAATATCATAATTGGTAGGCGGATTTCTTGTAAACAACAGCCATTTTGTTTGCTGTTACCCAAAGAAGTCAACCTACTGCATTCTAGTTGCAATTAGCTATTTCATTATTTATTACTCTGGCTATAATGGCTGATAAACCTCTTTTACGCCTAAAATAAAATGTCGGGAAGTGGTTTTATTTTGTTGTTGTTTATTTTATGCGTTAAGAGGCAGAGAAAATGCAGAGGCGTGAAATTATAACAGATAATTGACGAAATAAAGTTGACTTTATATGTATCTTGCTTGAAAGTTTAGTTCAATCTTCTTTGGAAAAGCTTTGCTGAAGACGGTGTCATTATTCGCCTTTCAAAAGATGTTGTATTCAAATCAGTCAAATGGAGGGAATCATTTCCATTTATGAAATGCAGCTTTCGGTGAAGATAGTGTTTTGGTGGAGTCAATTAATGCTCGCATGATATACCTTGCTGTTGATAACTATTGTTTGTATCTTTTGCCCTCCTATACCACTTATAATTAGTAATTAACATGTATCACAACAATGACGAAGTGTTATATGACGGCAATATAATGAAGTTTTATTCCAGGCACTGTTCTTCTATACTTCAATCATTATAACTTTCTTACATTTGTCATTTCCCCATATTCTGAAATGTACACTACCAAGATTCGACGTTCTCAAGATCTGTGGTTTTTTTCTGTACTGTCCTTTGAATAGAGATATTTTCATTTTAATCAACCACTGTATTTATCTGCCTTTCCTAAATTAAAATATAATAACAGTTTTTCCAAAATTTGCAGAGGTTTTCAAAAAGGCTGCATGAAAATTATTATTATTATTTCTTTTTTTTTACAGATTTTCCTATGGTAATATATTGGAAAATTAATTTTAAATTAAATTTTAGACTGCATGAAAATATTTTGCACACCATCTGAAATATTTCTGAAATTTGAATTTTAAAAATATGAACTCTTGATAACAGATGCTTATTTCGCATTATTCATTTTGTGGCTGAAATATTAAACGATAAATGACAGCATATGTAAAAAGAAGAGAGAACATCTTTTATTTTTTGAAATAGCAACATAATTGGAAGTAATTTTGGAATTAGGAAGCAACTCCTAAGTACATATTCTGAGATTTAACTGTTTTCGTAAACATTATAGCAAACATTATTAAACATTGTTTTATTATTAATAGAAAAATCAATACATTATTTGAAAATTCATTTTACATCATATGTACTACCCCGGGGGCACAAAGAGTCCGTGGATAAGAAGCCGCCTTATAAGTAAGTGATGTCTCACTTCTCCTGGGCGTACAGTAATGGGGAAGCTTGGGTCCCTTCTCCAATGATAGTACATACCTCCTACGGGCCGTGGCCGGCGATGACTATTAGAACTCTGGCCTCAGTACTCGAGCTATTGCAACTGCTGTCATGTAAGTGACCCGGAGGCCAAGGCAGAGCGGGGGACCCAATTTTCTGGTTACAGTATATGTAGACTGTTCTGCAACGAGTTAGAATCGGTTCAGTTTTTCATAGCAAATTATATGCTCTCAGGTACAGCTTACAATATTGAACCCGAAGCTCTATTAAATAGTAGTTGGCTCTCAGTAACGTGACTACTTCCGAATTGCTGCTTCCTGACTTCTTAAAACTACTAAAAATTTATAAATAATCAGGGCAGTTTTAGGCCCTGATTAGTTTATCTGTCAAGAAAATTAAAAGTGGTGCTATGACATAATTGGTAAAAATTGCTTTTCGCTTTCTGAATTTTTTATCGGGTAGTCAGCCGACCCATAATTAAACCATATTTCGCGGGAATAACAGTGAGAAAATGCAAAATTCCTGTAATTTCTTCTAATGAAAATTCGGGGAAAAATCTTTCATAAGGCTCTGAATGTAGTAGAATTTTATTTAGAATATCTTATAGTAATTCTTGATCTTATCCATACCAAAGTACTAAAAGTCGCCAACAGAAGTCCTTTAGAAACGGATGTCGATAAACTTGGATGGTGTCATACTTCATTTAGCCTAGATATCCGACTTACTTTTGCAGCTTGGTGACTTTGTTTCTTTTGAAAGACTTGCTATTAGTTTAGTTAGCTGTTACCGATCACAATTGATTATATGATGTCCGATTTTGATGTCTGCAATTAACCGACTGTAGGTAATTTTTATCGTTTTTTAACCTCAACGCAACATTGCGGCAAACCTACCAAGCGGATCTCTTTTTAGAAACTATTTGCGACCAGGAAGCAATTATAACCCAAGGTGTCATTTATTTGATAGATCTTGCACGAGCTCAAGATTTTTGAAAAGAAATCTCATACTTTAACAGAGAGTTCAGTTGAACCAGGTTAGTAGTTAAGATGCGGTCGAAAAGGTGAGACCTAGGTCCTGTTTACGTATCTTCGGTGTCATTTTGTCAAAAAAAAGACAAAGCAATTACAGTGGGGTGTTCTGACACAAGAAGTTCAGGTTCTAGAAATGAGACTATTATGTAAAAAAAAGCGCAGAAGACTTAGTTCACTGAAGGATATTCTAAAAAAAGAGAGAACTTGTGTGCATTCTTTTCAGAATGAAGTTGGTGCGATTTATTTTCTTTTTTATCTAGCTCAATTACTAAGTAATACAGGGTATTTTGAATTAGATACTGAATTTTAAAAAATGCAATGCAAAATAGTTTGAAAAATGTGTAGATACGATTTATATTGATTTGTTTGTAGTTCGAAGAATTTTACTGACATACATGGCATCAAAGGAAATTTGCTTTTATTTTTGTCTACGTTAGAAATATCGTTGCCGAGTGAGAAAGCACTACGAGCTCTTTCGTCATGCAAAGCAACTGTTTTTTCCTCCCTTTGGACTTCTTTGTTTTTGAGTTTGTCTGTGTGTAATAAAGCTTTTCATATATTCATATTCATAAAAAATTCCTTAAGCGAAGTGCGAATTTTTTCTATCGTTTGTTTCACATTTTTCGTGGCAACTCTTTTTCCAAATAGTTTCTCACTTCATTTCTCTCCAATTTTATAGACATCCTGTATACCCCTTGGTTTAACCTGAAAAAAAACATCATTACATTTTATCATTTCTGCTCATCTATTCTGCAAATCTTGCACAAATGAAATTTTTGCTAGACTGATATGTACCTAAGAATGCTAGGATTGTCAACAAGAAGTTTTGCATAAACACATCTTGTCCATCTGTGGTAACAAGGACATCTCAAGACATGCTCGTACTTGAGAATTGTAAGTTGCTAAATTTGCATCCACTTTCCGGACTGCGTTGTGAGCAGATTAAGTAGCGGGAATTATTGCCAATGAAAAGTGTTTGAGGATATCTAGCATTATATTACTTTTACAGATTGGAATTTAAAATAAATGCAATTATGCAAAGTACACTAAATTCGTATTCAATAAACATCAAGAAAAGAATTTCTACTAAAATGCTGTCGTTATAATTTTATCCGTTTTTTGCAGTGTAAGTTACATTCCAATATTTTTAGTTCAAAAAATCATCCGGTCACGTTTCACGGACGAAATTGTCCGTACCAAAATAGTCCTCCTTTAGCTTCAAAACGAGAGTTAATCTAGGTAAACTAATTCTGATCCTTTAAGACAGTAATTTTAATTCGTTAAAAGTTATTAATTAGTACATTAGTCACTCAATAAAATATTTTTTTATAATATTTGGCGTACGTTCTTTCTATCATTGTTTAAAAGACTATCCTTTTTTTAACGGGATTTTTCTTCGTTTCCCAGTATGTTAAATAGAAAGAACTAGACTAACTGAAAGGCAATCTATTTTACTATCTCATTTGAACATATTTTCTTTTTTTAAAGTTTCTTAAATATTTTATTGATTATTACTATTTTACTCTTTTATACTTAGCAGCAAACTCATTAAAGAATTATTGGTACTTACGTATTAACGCCACCGAGGCTACAGATTGGCGGTAATGCGCCAATAAAAAGCAATATTGTTTACAAAAACCGCCAAATTGGCGGAACTTAAAAACCGCCAAATTGGCGGAACTTAAAAACCGCCAAATTGGCGTTAATACGTAAGTACAAAAACCGCCAAATTGGCGTTAATACATAAGTACAAAAACCGCCAAATTTGGCGGCACTTAAAAACTGCCAAATCTGTAGCCTCGGTGGCGTTAATACGTAAGTACCGAATTATTTTTACTCATTAATTAATTTATTTTATTTAGGACTTAGTCCGAAGCAAAGCACTTTTTAAAAAAATCAACACAAAACTGTCACTGATTATTTTAATGATGATTCCAAGAATTTCATGAATTTAGGATATTCAAGATGCTTTGAAAAATGGCATCTGACCCTTCATGTTTTCAAGAAACAATGAGCAACTATTGGTTTCTCATTAATAGGGTGTGAAGGTTACTTAAAATTAGAAAAATAAAGAAAGCATCAAGCTGAAACCGGTATAAAGCGTTTGTATCCAGCTAAACATGCTACATCAAGGAAAAAAATTATATTTAAAAATGAAATGAAACAACGGTAAATGAAACTAAATTTCATTTAATGCATTCCAGAATATAAAGAATAAATATTATAAAAAAAGGCAAAGAAAGAGTTGTTTGTTAAATACTATATTTCACAAACTGTACGTTTTTCAATGAATAAATTGTTAAAAGTTAGAGGAACGCCTATTATTTAAGTCAATGTACGACCTACAGAAAACAAAAAAAATTAGTGAAACAATGGTTTGCATTTTATAAACACAATAGAAAGTACTGTTATAAATTGATTACTTTTATAATTAAATTATTTTTAAAAGTTTTTGAAATTTCATACAATGGGCATTTTTTATTTATTTGGGGTAATCTAGAATGACCGCCACACCGAACAACTTCCGGTGTAAATCAATGGGAATCTTCAAAATTTCAGCGCTCTGTTTGAAGATGTTAATAAATGTTTAAAGTGGAGATTTTAATGTTATGTGGCTTAAGGATACTTTGAAATTATAACATTTAATGTTCTTAACCACTTAACTGAATAGTTTTCTTTGCTATCTAATAAGATGACCTCTCCTGTTTTGGAAAGGGGCTGTCGTTTTCATTCATCTAAGAAGGCATAGGATACTTAAAATGTTTATGGATCCTACATATTTTTTGTGTCAAATTATAAAGCTAATTAAAGATTCAATTTTAGTTTATAAGACTAAAATTTCGATAATTCGATGCACAAGTATTCTCGGGCTGTTAAGTTAAGCGGTTAAGGCACGCCATTCACTTGTATTTAAAAGGACGCTAACTCTGAACGAAGATAGGGGAGAGATCTTCTTTCCCTCTCTACAGCTGCTTGTCAATCGCTCTTCGATTTTCCCCAGTCAGCAAATTTTAATTTATACTAACTGCAAAGCGAGGCTTCAATCTATGGAAGGCATTGTTCTTTTCGCTAGCTTCTTTCAGGGTCCCTCTGATTTTTCGTTCCGATTTCAGTCCAGAAGTAATTTCAACTATAGCAAGCCGTTTGGCTCATTTCCATAGATTTTTATCCCTTTTTCCTTCCCGCGTTCCAAAATATACAGTTTGTCTGTGAAGTGAATGGACGGCTTAATGTTTGTTTGGCAAATTAAATTTTCAACCAAACGATAACTTAGCGCTTGATACAGTATCCAAATGGATTTTATGATTGCTTAAATCGGAGGGTTACCAAAAAACGGAAGTGGATCTTGGGTGCAGATGTTCTGTGAAGTTCCTCCAAAATAATTTTAAAAAACCCAGAAAACTCGTCAATACGCCACAGAAGTTTAAACAGTATCGTTTAAAAGCTGATGTTTTTCATTTCCTGATGGTGTAAGCGTTATCTTCTTGCAACAGAAACTTTCAGACTTTATAGATCAGAAATCTAAAGTTTGGTTCACATAAATGTTAAAAAAAATATTTTAATAAAGTGTCGAATTTCTGAAGAAACTTCACTTAGAAGCGCTCTTTAATGACACTCAAAGTCCTTTGATATCAAATTTGTTTTATTTTGTGCCATTTGGTATTTGTGGCAGAGCCACACACATATCTTCTTTTACCGAAACAAATGATGCTCACATAATGCATTTGTAATTTACAGAAAATTCAGATTTTTTTATCTTGTTTTTACTGAATGTCTTTAAATCTCAATCAGAATTTGAAACATACTATGTAAAAAGGAAATAAATAAAAAGTGCTTTGTTTGAAAATTTTTCATTAAACACTATCATGAAAAGAAAACTTTTTAATAGCATTCTTTATGATGAATATTTTAAATGACTATCAAATAATGAAACAATGCACCGAGCAAAAATTTCGAAGGACATCTTTCACATTGTAAAATAAACATTTATTGCATTCTGCCTGCAATGTATTCAAGGCTAGTCGAAACCCAGTTGAATTTCTTATACGAAGACCGTGGTTTTTATTGTTTGTTTAGTAAATCAAAAGAAATTACTAAACAAACAAATTTTTAAAGAAATAAAACTCTGCAGCATTCTCAAAAATAAATCTTTTATTCTGCGAGTCAAATTGATGTTACGAATCATTTTGCAATAAAATATGAGATTAAGGTGATAATTAATTTTAATACGTCAAAATTGAAGAAAAAAATTCAAAGCCCTGTTGCCCATTTCCAATAAATCTTGATAATATGTTTTACGTATACCATAAATTAAATGGATAGGTTTTTATATTTCTACTTCGGATAAAATTCATATCATACTAAAGTGAAAATAGAAATAGAATAGTTGTTATCTAAAATGTTTTGTTGTTTCTTTTCTTTTTCAAAATTGTTTTTTTTTTTCTAAATTGTATCTCAGACTTCTGTTTTTTTGCTATTTATTTATTCATTACATTTATTTGTATTTATTTATTATTTGTGTTTGTAATTACTTATTATGTTTGCGGTTTGTATTTTATTATTTTTACATTCATATTTGTATTTTGTATTGTATTACTTTTATTGTATTATTTTACTTATATTGTTTTGTATTGTATTACCTAATTTTTGGTATTATATTGAATACTTCTATTATATTGTATTGTATTAGTTTAATATTTGTATTGGAATTTTTCTTCCCACAGACTCGTGACAAGCTTTACACCCTTTGGATAATCAAATACAGGGTAATAAAAAAATATACTAACGTGACTACATTATAAGTACAGATACACATTTTTTAAACATTTTAATGAAATACACCAACAAATGTTGGATTTAAAATAGTTTTAATTTTACCGTAATTGTTTGCTGAGATTTTATGATGTCAACTGGTATTTAAAAGTTTTCTTTTATTGCCAACCGGCTTCTGTATGTAAGCAAAGGACAAAAGATGTTTCTGCTCTTTTAGAAAAGAAATATTTCTACTCTACTATTTAGGAACACCGTAAAAGTCATGAAATCAGTTCATATAAAGGCAGAATAAGCTTGAATGTCTATAATTAAGGAAAAACTCTTAAAAAGTTTTAAATATACTAGTCGAATAATTCCAAATATATTTCCAAAAAAATAGGCGAACTTCTGATAATATATTTAATGTAAGATCTATAATTTTTAAACGAAAGCCGCCAACTCAAAGAATTGTGGCAAAGTCATTAAAACTCTCAATTTCAATCTTAAATAAAATAAATAGTAATTTGAATCTTATAGAAAACAAAAATTAATGTGTTCATTGTTTTTCTCCTGTAGATGTGGCGAGCATAGAGCTTGATGCTGATTTCTGTATGAGTTACATTTATCTGTAGAAAATTGGAAAAATGACGTATAACAGTAGACGACGAATGAATATATTAAATAAAAAAGTTCTATTTATTTTAATAAAAGAGAAGGAGAAAATTTGAAAAATTGGCTCATAAACCTATAGAAACTTTTAGCAAGGGTTTGCGGCTGCTACCGGTTTCTCATATGACGGAAAATAAAAAAAAAAACAGGGAGAACTGCAAGTTAAAAACGAGGAGATCTAAAGGCCAAAAACAAGAAGAAATGTAATAATCAATTCCTCATACTGTAAAAATAATGTTTTCTTTCTTCTAGCTGAAGAAGAAAAACCATACCTTTACCGGAACACCCATAAAGCCGTAGAACTCCATAAAGACAAAACAAGAAACCGTACATCTAAATCTTCGGGGAAAATAATGGCGTTGGCGATAGTGCTGTAGGTTAACGGAGTGCTTGAACTCAGGTTTCGTCACCTCCGGACCTTGCTATCGCTGGAGAAAAAGCGGCATCAAAAATACAGTTACATAACAAATTGGCAAAAATGAAACAAACAATATTACAGTCTAATACCTTTCACTTTCATTACTCTTAAATCACCAGATGTATGATACATGCCCTTCTGCGCGTCTGGGCTATTGAAAATAGCACTGAGAAAAAGTAGACTTAAAACTGCTAATTGATTATGGAAAAGCTACGGAATAAGAGTGGGAAAAATTATTTACGTTAATTTTACAAAAGCATAATGATCATGGAAATTAAAACGCACAATAAAATTAAAGAACAAAGGAACTCAAACAGAACATTTGAAGCACAAGAATTTTATGTAAAAACTTGGTTTATATTATATCGAAATCATTTTAAAAAGTGTAAACATCCTACATAGAGCCGAGTAATCTTTTTATCGATAAAAAAAGAGAAGAATTCTGATTAATAAGTTGCTACTCATCAGAATCTCCATCCGATGAGGAAAATATCTCTTCATTACACCCTGTACTAATAGTAGGAGTTTCAAATATAACTATGAATTGAAAACTCAGATTAAGATAACTTTATAAATAAATAACTGAAAAAATGCACTCACTTCCTGATGACATATCTTCATTTTTGCAGTAACTGAAAAATTCATCTCCAGCAAAATTTCAGAGCTTAGTTATCAAAGAACTAATACAAACGTATCGCTTTTACTTTCACGCTTAAACTTTCCAACAGTCTCAACAATAAAAATTCGATTCGCATCATTAAAAAAGTTTCAGAAAGTTTTTAACGGAGAAAATTTTATACTATACATACTGTACGTACAAAAACTGTACATACCTATTCAAGTTGTTAAAATTTTGATGAATTTCCACAGAAATGTACGAACTGATATTGGGGTATTTGGAACACAGTATTCTTTCCGTTACCACTTTATTGATCTCTTCCTTCAGTATAATCAAATGTTGCAAGAACCACCGATTTGAATGGATTTATGATAACAAATTGCACTGCATTAACCTTTTCTCTCGATAGAGTAAAGTTTTACGAAAGAAACAGTAATTTTTACTTTCTCGTATGCGAAAAGAAAGTATTGTAACCGTCAAGAAATTCGACCTCGAGAATTAGATGAATCTCCTCGTTTTAGACATCCCCGAATCTGAAAAAATAACATTTTTGGAATTATATGTGTCTGTCTCTGAATACCATAACTCAAAAACACAAGAAGTTAGATGAATTAAATTTGGTATGCAGTCTTTGCATCAAAATTGTAAGTTTCTGCCAAATTTTGGACGACATTCGCCCTAGGGAAGATTTTCTGTCTATCCATTTGTGTGCACGTGAAAACGATAGCACAAATACCGAACTGAGAGAGAAAAAAATTGACTATAGCTTTATCACCAGAACTGCATATAATTGACAAATTTTGAACCAAATCCTCCACTGCTTTGACTGTCTGTCGGTCTGTCTATTTGCGTGTATGTGAATGCAATAACTCAAAAAAGTATCAAGCTACATAAATGAAATTCGGTATGTGGTGTTGGCACTGAAATTGTACTTTTGAATCTCATTTTGTTCTCAATTAGCCTGCTCGGTTTTCTTCATTATACTTAACACAAAACGCACTACTTTGTGTAAAGTATACGTGTTGGCTCACTTAGCCTTGACCATAATTTCCCTTGATTGTCATTCCGGCGCAGAATTTACTTTTCATAACCAATAATAAGATTGAAAATAAGTTTTAATTTATTTCATTATTATACTTAAATAATGAGTGACATACAAAATTAATGCGTTGCTCATGTACTAAACGTCTTGCTCAGTTAAAGTTTCCGAAAAGGACTCACATCTATATTGTATGGATTGTTAACGTTTCACCAGCCTCCCCGTTTCCCAGTCAATCAAATGGAGATTGCTATTCGTCAGAGTCTTAATTTTATTTATGAAAATGTTACAGAAGTGATATCTTTGACATCTGAAATTCCTTTCTTTTAAATTCTTGTCGCTCCGGCTCGAATTTTTCGACTTTATGTCAACGAGTCATTTTCAGATTCAACCACGTGTTATTCAATTTCCGATAAAAATCGAAATCAAATGAGAAATATAAAATTTTGACTCTGCGAATTTGTCTTAAAATTTCACAGGAAACATTTAGACTCAGTCGTGTTTAGGGACTCAGACCACTGCATGTGATAATGACACAGGGCGACAATTATTGAGCTATACGAAAATAAACCTTGATAACTTTTGAACCGTTGGCGAGATTCAGTTAAAACTTGGCGGTTGAATGCAGGGCATGTTGGGATTTTTTTTTTTTTTTGAGAATGCACACTCTAATTGTTGTTGTCGTTCATTTTTCGTTGAAAATGTGGAAATACAGCGTTTCTGAGCGTATATCGATCGTCAAGGCCTACTATTTGAGAAATTTTAGCCCGATTGTGGCTCAAAGGAAATTTGGACCGAGTACAATCTGAAGACAACAGGTCCAAGTGTTATAACAATCAAAAATGTGATTGATAAGTTCGAGAGAACTGGTAGTGTCGATTACTCGACACTTCAGCGATTTTTACAAAATTTTGTTCTTCGTTGCCATTGATGGCAAGCATATCGAACATGTCATAAACTAAATCCGAATATCTGTAGTTACTTTTAAAATTTGAATAAAATTTTTGAACTCAGTAGTTTTTGAAAATTTTATGTTTTATTTCATATAGCTCAATAATTGTCAGCCTGTATGTTGATTCAGAGGTAATGGATTAGCTTGGTACGCCTATCTCGTACTGATCACGAGTGTAAATGGCCGATGCTCACCGAAGAGAGATGAATAAGACACTTGAAGCCTTCGAGCATGTATTGTTCCGTGGAAGAGCATAAATCTCCCCAATGAAATGAAAACTTTGCCTGGGTATAGAGAGAGAGTTGGAGACTCTCTAGGGTAAATAATAGGTAGATAGAATTAGATGCGAAGGTCTGACGCCAGTAGAACTGAGAGAATGGATTCTCTCAGGAGAAAGAGAGTTAAAGCTGATATACTTTAAGAGAGCAGTTGCAGTTGAAGTACAAGAAGTCGGAGTGGATTTCCTAGCTTTAGGGTTAGTTCTCTCTAGTTGCCACTGTCACGTTTCAGTGTTTAAGGTTAGTTTAGCAAAATCGAATAAAAGTTCTTTGAGCATTTGTGCTATAATCGAGAGTAGAATTATAATCAAGATTTGTATTATGGCCATGTTCGTTAATTATTATTATTATGGACTTTGAAATTAGCCAAGAATACATATTTGTGATTTCCATTCTTCATCTAATTCTTACTTAAAGAGTACCAATAGATATCACTTGCTATACCAAACGCTTTGAGATTTCCCATTTAAATAAAGGATATAATTTACTAAAAATTCCTTTGAGATTTCCTTTTTTAAATATTTATAAATGCGCAATTCAAGACAATAGGGATTTAAAAATTTATTTCTTAAAAGGAAAATTATTTATATTTTCAACATGAAAAATGCATAGAACACCAGGCAGGGTTAAACGCCCTGCATTGCAATTGCAAAAATTATTATTTTACATGAAATACTTCAATCATTTGATATTGAAAAAAACCATTCTAATCCCTATCGTAACAAAATATTGTAAATATCTGTAAGAATTTCCTTGATTTTTTTTATCGAAATTCTATTTGCTTGCGTTCAATTATTATATTTCTATTGTAAATCTCTTATAAAATGGGATGATGTTTTTACTGTAACACTAAGGATGGGTTTTATAGAGATATTCATCAACTAAAACTTAACGTCAAGTGAAGGTTCGGTGCACATTTTGCGATTTCTCGCCAAATTTAGTTGCAAAAGAAGCCTCTGGAAATCTTGACAATCAGGAATTCTGACAAAAGTATTATTATTATCCTTTCAGAAAATCACTAGAAATGTTGCAGCATCTCGGATGCTGAGGTTTCAATGAAAATATGAGAGAGCCATCAGTTGTTATCTTGAATAAATCGGAGGATATGAACTTCAAACTTCTTGTACTTAGTTGTTATATTGTTTGTCTCTTTTTGTCGTTCGTATCATAATTGTTTCGTTCCATTCTGTAGACATTCACGGAGAATTGAGAAAATCCATCTGATGTGCATTGTTTTGCATAGGCTGTCACAAAGCAACTGTCATTAGAGCTTGTATTTCCGAAAATGATGCAGCACGTAGATCAAATAATTAGTTAATGACAGAGAGGACTACAAAGTCGATTAATTAAAAAGAGAGGTAAAATAGAGAAGTCTGGAGCAAGTAAATAAATTTCACTGTCCAGATTTATTTTACGTTGAAATTTGCAATTATTCGTTATTTCGGTTAGTATCATTGCATTTTGCTCCTTCACGAGGTACCGGCATATGTATAAATATTTAGAAAAACCGTGCTTACAAAATAGCACGAAGGGTGCGCCTGTGTGTCAAAAGTTGAGTTTCTCCTCGAAGTAGCAGCCTGCGCTTATGGCACATCCATCCTTATAATTTGGTAAGTACTGTCTTCTCCAGTTCTTCTGTCCAGGCAGGGCCGGTCGGAGGGGGGTGCGAACGGTGCCACCGCACTAGGCCTCGCATTTTCTAAAGGCCCTGCGCAGCTGACTGATTTTGAAAATTAAAAATGTATGATTTTTTACTTATTATTGGTATTATTATACTTATCATTTTTTATTTTAATTCGAAAATACATACATACGGATTAAAATAAAAAATAAGAAGAAGAAATACGAATATATAGTATGTGTGCGATATGTAAACATTTCAAGTCGTCGGAAAGATAATTATGAAGTAGAGGGAAACCTATAGACGGTGTTTTTTTTGTCAGCGTCGAATTAAGAAGAAGATGAATTAGTCCGAGAATCGCAGCTTCAACGGGATCAACAAAGAGTTGAAAACGAAATATCGATATCAATGATTCTGGTATTTGGTCTGAAATTATAAATGATAAATTTAGAACGGCTATCATACAAATTAGCGTGACGTAAATAAAAAAACTAGGATTTTTCGAATGATAAAAATAGCAGAAGTTTTTCTGAAATTATTTAAGAAAATTAAAGAATGAGAAACATCAAGAACGAAGATGGGATGGTTACTCTCCTCAAAATACAAAGATGCCACGTTGTACCACTCTTCAATATGTGCAGTGTAATAAATAGGATAATGCAATACATTATTATTTTGTTTTACGAAATTAGGTTCAAGGCCCCGCAAATCAACTTTGCACCAGGCCCCGTTTTTGTTCGGGCCAGCCCTATGTCCAGTGTGAATCAGCAGAAATGCAGTGATACTGACAGAGGTAGAGAATAATTGCTGCTTAATTGTAAAATAAATCTGGATGATGAAGTTTCTGTACTTTTTTCACACCATCGTTAGCTAATGAGCTTAATGCACGCCTTTATCGATGTCGGATCAGCAGATAG
Organism: Araneus ventricosus; assembly: GCA_013235015.1. Lineage (NCBI taxonomy): Eukaryota > Metazoa > Arthropoda > Arachnida > Araneae > Araneidae > Araneus > Araneus ventricosus. The sequence goes on along the minus strand of BGPR01002407.1, from coordinate 32,404 downwards.
CGTTGAATCGAAATACAAGCGTCACTGACAATTGTTCTGGGACAACCTATGTGTAGTGTATTTGTACATAAGTTTATATTTACTTCTTTTTTTGATCGGCATTCTGGCAGGTTCAAGAGAGATTCATTGTAAGCCATCGTTCCCAGAAAAGAAAAACAATTGCAAAGCAGTATTCATTTCTCTAACTTGTTTACGAAAGTACCAAAGAAGAAC